>JAOEGT010055619.1:0-18636 GCA_025447795.1 Speoplatyrhinus poulsoni | reverse complement strand
AATTAATATCTTTTTTGATACTAATTAATAGCTGTCAGATTGGTTTGATGACGAAAACCGCAGTTATATACTCTCTAATGGGCTAAAGAATGGGCAGCTAACGAACAGACAATAAGCATTAAGGGACCTGGGTCCAGCCTCGCTGTTAAAGTAATCAAATACAACCATGCAGGCTAACAATATAATTAACTGTTTAACGCAACAGGGTAACACAAGCCGGTGTAACAGAAGTAAATATGCTGCACACGCAGAGCTCTACAATATAGCTAAAACAAGCAACCCCCCCACACACACACACACACACACTAACTAATGTAGCAACAGCAACTCTTCTGTAAAGTATAAAAGTATAATTGTGTCTTTAATTTATGTTGCATTGCATGTGTGTTAGAGGTCTACCCTTGAGCGGAGCCAGCTCTTAGATTCAATGAGCAGCGTGAACGTACTCATAAGCATTCTTTAATGGAGGTAACCTTCCATCCTGGCTATATGGGTCCTGATAGGCCTAACAGACTTTCAGGAACCTCTTTAGACTTTAAAACCCATTAGTTTATAACCAGTCAGGTGCAATGGCAGTCAATACAGTGTAGACTGGTACTCTAAAGGGCTTTCTAAAGCTAAGTGCTGCTATATGATTTGTCCTTGCTAGAGGGTTTTTCGAACTTTCAATGATGGTTAATGCAGAGCACTTTGGACTCTGTATGTCTGATGGGGCTAATGGCATGTGCATACTGACTTAATTTCACATAGGGCCGGTTTTACAGACATGGATTAAGCCTAGTTCAAGACTAAAATACATTTCAATTCAATAAAGATCTCCACTGAAAAAGTTCTTAGTCTAGTGTTATGTTTTTTTGTGTTTACTTGACTAGTGTTTTTATGTGTTGATCAGTAGGCTACCCTTCAGAAAAGAGAAGCTCTGCTAAGATGTCCTCAGAGAAGGTGCGGAACAATAACAGAATGTGTCTGAAAAGGACCCAAGAAGCAAGACAAGCCCACAAGATAGATATATTCCTGTCTGTCTGTGGATATTGCTTAACTTAACACTAAACAAACACCCCTGTAAGAAGGGCAGCTTTTCTATTTCCTGTTTTATTTTATGCATCACTGTTTTAGCTCCATTTGTAATGCAAGTTGTACTGTGGCTTAGTTGTAAATAGCATCAGATCGTAATGGGATCATTACATTATAATAAAAATGTCCACCTGGCTACTGTACACTTCATGCATTATTAATGGCCATGAAACTATGTGGAGACACACCTCAGCTAAGTGAATATCAAGGAAGCACCATGATTGCTTTCCTTTTCTCTAGTAGTAGTAGTTTAAATGTTGATTAGCCATTTTATCAGATTACCTATGTTATGTCTATTTAATAATTAGAAAATAGAGGACTTAGCTCTGATTTAGCTAGATATTTAAAAAAAAAAAATTCACATTAGGCAGCCTAATAGAGGTTACCTTTTCCAGTACAGATGGCAATCTGAACTTTGACTGTGATAGTCTTAAGTGTTTAATAACCAATACCTGGTCACTCTTGTCACACTTGTTAGCACTTCTGCCATTCATCCACTGTCAAATTAACTGTTCATTTTAAAAGTTTATTTCTCCAAATTACTGGTTACTAGAGATTAGCAGGCAAAAACTACAATGAAAAATTGGTAGGCTATCATTAGCACAACTTCTACATAGCCTAATGTAATTCGTCTACATATTGGGCCCATTAAGGTACCCTATATTTTAATCTACTTCCAGAAGGCTACGCCCTGTTCAATAAACACAAAATCACTTGCAATGATGTATGCGTATTAAATCAGATAGCAAATCAACAAACAATTTATGAAATACTGAGTGAAATAGAAATCAGACAATATAGAAACGTATTTTTGATTAGATAATTCTAGTAGTAGGATCGCTTCCTCATAACGTCTACTCACACACTGTCTCATTAGCTTTCAGGACAAGTTCCCAGCAGGGCACTTGCTACAAGCAAATGGTCTTCTGCACAGAGCTCTGGCGGGCCCCCCAAGACAGGAAACAGCATCCAGATAAATGTTTAAATTTAATATAAAAAACATTATAAATTGTTAATTTTAGCAGAATGCATGTAGATTTCAAATAATTTTGAGGACATGTGTCCTATATTTCAGTCAAACCAAGCCAATTAGATCACAGGCACACATTCACACAATATTATTGGAAAGGTTTCCTATTAATTTTAGATAATAGGAATCCTGCAGCGCCTCACATTCTAAGTTAAGCAGGATTCATTCTGTACTCTTACGGCAATTACTGCGCAATGACAAAGACATGTTGAGTCATGAAGACTCAACATGAACTGTATGAGAAATTGAGAAGGCAAAAACGATGGGGCATTTTCCTTTTTCCATATATTTTTCTGTATCTTAATTCCGGTCTGTCATGTCTACTGTAGTGGAATTGCCCTCTGTTTGGTTCCAGCCCCTGGTTGTGTGAACTCAGATCATGTGTCATTCTTTGGCAAACTGACACCTAATTTAGCTCCTCTGTACAGGGAAAATGTAAAGTAGTTTCCACTTGTAACAGTCTGATACCTAAGCAAAGACAAAGTCAAAGGAAGGTCATAATGGGACTGAAGTGTTTTCATTTCGAACAACACTGGTATTCTCACAGCAATTAATGTAGTTCAATTTAATGATAGAACTCAATGAGAACAGCCCATTGTCTTTTTGAGAGGAAACTTTAACGCACACTGTATTGAGAAACTGAAGACATCAACCACTTGCGCACAATATGATCAAATACTTTATCAGCCACGTTTGACGAGTGAGAGTTGTAAAACAAATATTTATTTTGATGATTAGTGTGATTGGCCGACCGTTAGTCACTTATGAGTAGCCTAACTGTAGCCTACTCAATATATTGCTTTAGGTTTTTTTGTAATCTCGTCAACTAAATTAATCTCTCTGGTAGGAAGAAAATCATATTACGCGCAACTGGATACTGTTATCGTAGAGCATACCGAGAAAAAAGACCATGCGATGATGCGAAAGAGAATGACCAACAGTACGAAGGTTTTAGACAAAAGACAAAGACATCTCAAGACCCTATCAAGTTTTAAAAAAAATACAACCACTTGAATTATTCGAAGCAACTAATGCAAACTAAGTCAGTTTACACCTGCTTTGTTAACGTACAGTACGGTAGCCCAGTAGTAACATAAAAACAGGCAGGGTCAGGGACGTTGGATTGTTGGATTTGGGACGTGAAATTGCTAATCAAAATACATATGTGTGCACTCAAATCTTACCAATTGATGGCGATAAACCTCTTCGTAGGAAAAGAAGAATTCCTTGTTGCGATGGTAGAAGTCGTAACGCCGGTCATTCAGTGCACCCTACTTGATCAAACCGAATCAAACTTGCGTTACGGTACCGTACCGGTATAGATAACCTACCGTTCATATAATAAAAATATTATTCCGTGGCAGAAAAAACAACAACGTAGACTACAGTAAAAACTATGGAAGCTATTAGCCTACATTTACTTATGTCCAAAACTTTGCCTCAAGACTTGAGAAGAACTGTTCTACCGGGCATCCGAAAGACAATGAGGGTAAAAGTTAAAGTATTATACAAATGGCTTCCGTTATTAGATTTTCAAAATAAAGGTATAAATAAATAAATAAATAAAAAAAATAAAAAAAAAATATATATATAGAGAGAGAGAGAGAGAAATAAATGACAAAAAAAAAAAAAAACGCAAATGGTCATGGTCCAAATGTAGACTACTAGCCTATCATGTGGGTAAATATACATTTGTAAACAATGTTACGTCATTAAGATTTGAGGGTCAATATGGGCCTGGGGATACATTTGTCTAGTATGGGCTGATAAAGAGCATAGGGGATGAATGTTTGCAGTAAGAAATGCATGGTCAAATTGTATACTGCTCCGTCCCTCTGGAGCCTGTTGGTCTGCCATTATGAAGGTTGCATTCAGGTGCATTCAGGTGATTGGCAAAGTAGATTCGCAGGACCAATCAGGGCCTCAAAAAAGACTACAGTATGTACAGTAGCTGAAGACTGTTGAATAGTATTTTTTTTTATTTCAATTCAAACCTTGGCAATGTAGTAGGCTTAATATTCTTGAAGGGGTTGTTCATGTTTATATAGCTAAAACACAGTTAATAGAATGGGTTAAAGTATCTATGAAGCACTTTTTGTCATGGCAGACAGACTAAATGTCAATAACATGCCCAATCGCATAGCCCAGCAAATGGATTGTCTAAGCACAACAGTTGTCTTTTCTTAAGTGCTGATGTATCCTCCTTCTTTATCAGCTTTCCTGGCCTTTCTCATTCCTTGTTAGAAGATATGATACAATTGTTTTGACTATGCCACCGCAGCCCATTTCCACTTAATAATAATAATTATGCCTAAAGGGGCCATCAGCCAGAGCAAATATTCTCATAGAGCATTTGACTCACTGATAGCTGATGGATGGGACATACTGTATATGGGCCATGACATTGCTACAAATTATACAAAATAGCCTATATAGTTCAGCTCCTTTCATTCATGTATATCTTTTATTTTGGTGAAACAGGAAACAGAAATGTTCTGGGATCTCAGCTTTATTGTGAAGTTATTCCTTTTCATTTTGTAGCCTACCTTGTTATGACTTCAGCTGCATCATCATCATCATCATCAGTAGACTATTGAGCCACATTAAATGTATAAGAATCACATCATTAGGCCCACTGTTTGCTTTAGCTTACTTTATTTGTGTATTGTTTGTTTGGATGTTTTAGTTGTACGTGTGTGTGAGTTTATTTTTTAAGTCCTGCTCCTACCAAATATATTGAAATATTAATACTTACTAGTAATATCAGAGATATTTGAATAAGTTATTATCCCAATATCTTTGGTAATACTATGTTCTCTCCAGCTTCTCTGGTAGGCTATAGTATTAAATAATGCAATAGATAGAACATTGCTCTCTCCTAAAAACGTACCTACCTGTTACGTCCGGATGAGTCCTATATTGTATCCTAGCAACGTTGGAATAACACATTTTTGGGGGGTTTGATGGAATAAAAATGTAAACGTTATCAAATAAAATGCAATATTAATCCAAATCTATATCTAAATAAGTTGTTTGATAATATTACATAAAACAAGGCAAGTTAAACTACTCCATTATGTCTTTTTTTGTTTTTTAATAATTATTTTTCAGAAAAACGTATACGATATTTCCCCTTGCAGGTCGAGTAAAGTACGGTAACCCGAAACTCTTCCTGTAACAAACAGCGGGTTGTTGAAGAGAGGACTTCGATATTGGTCAATTGTCCAACTGTAAATTAAAATGTAAATATATTATTGTACGTATAACGGAGTTATTTTGTACTGTTTAGTTGCATCATCGCACTTTTCTTTCATTCATCTGTTTACGTTTTTAGCAGTTCTAGTAAACTCACATCTAGCGGTGGTGAACTAGCATTTGTGTTGCTGTGTTAGCTAAGGTACTGTCAGAGACATAAGGACTTTGTACTGTATTGGTACCGTACTGTAACGGTGCAGATGCTACCAGTACGGTACCGTATTGTGCCCTCTAAGTTGCTATAAGTGTTACATGAAGTCATTGGTTAAACACTTGCTCACTCCTTTATCTTGTTTTGTCTAAATGTTTGGTGCTGGCTACAGCAGCCAGCTTGTCTCCACCCCAGATGGAGAACTTCATTCTTTATGATGAGCTGGGAGAAGGAAATGGGTCTGTGGTCTACAAAGGCAGGAGAAAGGGCACACTAAGCTATGTAGCCATCATCTGCTCTGACAAGGCTAAGAGACCAGAAGTCACAAACCATGTAAGACTTCTGTATCTTCAATTAAATTACAATCGTATATTGTTCAAGAAGAGAAATACTATGCAGAACATTAAAGGATGTATAAAGTCTTGACACTGCAAATATCATGAAACATTTCTTTACATGTACTGGTTCAGAATTACTGTGATAACATTTATGTTTACCCTTTTAATTAATTACAGTAAAACACATTCTAAATAGTCACTTATCCTTAATAACACAGAACAGTGTTTTGGATATGTTTTGGTGAAAACTATAGACAAATCAAGTATCATGGAAATATAATGTGAATCCTATCTGATGGTGTATTTTTAACTAAGGAAACACTGAACATTATATGCCAAATGCTTGTCCTCATTCAGGTACGTCTGATCCATGACCTGAGCCACCAGAACATTGTATCCTTCTATGAGTGGTATGAGACCAGTAGCCACCTCTGGCTGGTGGTGGAGCTCTGCACAGGTAAGATAAGCTGCAATAACACTGTGTTGATCTCATGCGCTTTGCACCTGCCTACACTTGTTCTCCACACAAGCCTCCTCTTGCAGCCTTGTTGCTTGGATGGTTGCTGTGTCACTTGTTTTCATATAATGATGTCACTGTACTCCCTCCCCTACAAGTCTCGGGGGGGAGTAGATATGAAGCGGTGTGACTGGGGGTCCTCCCACAGAACATTTTGAGAATCAAAAACTTTTTGTTTTCTGCATTCTGGTGAATTTGTATGGAACAATTTGTGCCAATTTGTGCCTTTTCTGCTTGAACGTATGGCGGAAATATATTTTTATTTAAAGGAAAACATTAAATACAAGGACTCTGGCACAATTAAAAAATATATGAAAACTATTGTAGTAAGGGTTATCAAACTATGTATTTCTCAATTTCTCTGGTAGGCATAGGCCTTTTTCATATTGTTCAACATAGGCCAACATAGGCCTAATTTAACCTACTGTGTTATGAGTTATTATAAAACATAATTATTGGTTCTTTTATTTATTTTGCTGCTTTGCTTATGCTGCGGTGCAAAAATGTTGATACGGGTTTATTGGTTAATAATGACTGTACTGTATACTGTATGTTACATTTATACTCTACAATGATTATTTGTGTGTTTAATTTTCTCAATTTCTTGCTACTGTCTGAATCTATCTGTGATTGTTAGGGGGGTCTCTAGAGGCTGTTATTGGATTAGATGGCTGTCTGTCAGAAGAGGTGGTGAGGGGATTTGGGTGTGACTTAGTCAGAGGGCTGAATCACATCCACAAATCAGGAATCATCTTCTCTGACCTCACGCCTGCAAAGGTGAGCTGCCGGTGGTTCCTAACTAAATTGTACATGTACTCTGCATGCAATGGTGCTTGCATGTTTGTAACATGAACTCTGTGGTCTCTTCTCTCTCTCTTGTACTGTAGATCCTACTGGATGGCCATGGCAATCTAAAGCTGAGCAACTTCCGTCTGTCCAAGGCAGAGGGAGAGACCCTGGAGGAGCTATTTGCCCTACTGTCTACCTCCGAAGACGGCGGAGAAGGCAGCAAAATCACTGGCAGCAAAAGTGTACAAGGTCAAAGTTATTTTATACTCGCTTGTCCAATTTCTATTATCCTGTGTCATCCAGACATCATATTATATGTAAGTAAAGTATGTTAATTTGTAAAATAGTAGTACATTTCAAATGACATTTTAATGCATATCATCTCCACCAACAGTATTTTAGAGAAAGCTGTCAGCAAGCATGACCTAACACATAATTGAGGAGCACATTTCCAAGACTCATTCTCAGTCCATATCTGGTATTTTATCTGGTATTTTGATGCCATTTTATGCCTTTTAACGTCTTCCATAATCTGCTCATTAAAACGGTGCCAAATCTCACTCCCGTCTTGCTATTGCAGGTGATACATGTTCAGCCTATGACAGACATTGAATAGAAGGCCTTAGAGCTCAATTGTGTTCTGATGAAACCATCTGCGGTGTGCACGTATGACTGTGACCAGGCACACACACACTCAGGGCAACTGTTACGTCTTGGTGTACACATTTAACTCAGAGGTTTTCAAGTGATTTGGTGATATAATATCTCAGTAGTCTACCAGGAAACCATTGTTGCTTCCCAGCAACAGATTAATCATGCTAAATAATTGCCCCTGCTGCCTCCATGTGGCACACCGTGTTATCATAACTAACCTACATGTCATCTGCCATCACAGGATGTCTCTTGTACTGTGCTCCAGAGGTTTTGCAGGGAGCAGACACCAGTGGCAGCTCTGATCTGTGGGCATTGGGCTGTGTCCTCTACTACATGTACACTGGTATTCGTGCCTCTGCTTTCCATTTGTAAATTAAATGACTACAGCAAATACAGTAAGCGTTTCTAGTCTCCTAGTAGAGAATGTGATTCACTAAAAGTGTAAATGAGATTATGTTTTGTTCCCCAGGCAAGCCTCCATTCCATTCTGAGAGCTGCTCTGAGCTGACTAACATGATCTTACATGAAGAACCACCACCTCTCAGACAAATAGGTACATGTGCAGTCTGCCCCTTCTCCCTCTCTCTCCCTCTCTCTGTCTGTCTGTCTGTCTGCCTGTCTTCCTGTCTCTCTCTCTCTCTGCAGCATTATGTTAATATTTTGACTTTACTTGTGTGTTTCAGTGTCTTCCTTCAGTCCACCTAGCGAAGAGTTCCAGAGCCTTATAAAGGGATTGCTCATCAAAGACCCAGATAAGAGGTCAGTAAAGGAGAACCGCTGACACAGAATACCATTGCACAGTAGTATAGCCAGCATTCATTTGAATAGTGTTACTCAATCATATAGCTAACGCTGATATTTTGTTTGAACATTAGCAAATCACTGGGCACGTCCTTTGGTTATCTCTCTCATTAAGTGTGCTTGTATTTGTTCTTTAGGATGAACTGGCCAGAGGTAATGGCCCACCCTTTTTGGACACATCTTCTGAACGTGGAAGAGGACGAGGAAGGGGATTGTGATGAAGAGGGAGGTTATTCTGTTTATTCGAGGTGTGTCAAATCAGTCTCAGGAGCCAAGTTTTACACCCCCTTTCCCATTTGTGCAAAGACAAATAAACCACTTCTGCTGCGGGATATAATTTTCCATGCATCTTTATTTCTCTATATGTATATATACTAGTCTATATACTAGTCTATAGTCTACATATACTCATGCAGGACTAAAGGCTGGCACTAACATGCAGCTCTAACGTCAGGACCACCATGAAGTCAGAGCTGGAGAATGTACACACACTAATCTGTCTATCACACATACGCACTCTCTTGCCACTGCCAGCAGATAGTCTGGTCAGAATGATTAAACCAGATGTCTCCAGCAGCCAGGTCAACTGGTGTTGTCGCTGTATGCAAACCAGTGTGACCTTTGTTGGAGATGCGTTTTGTAAAGATCTACACAGCGGGTGCAGAATAGGTTGCTGTCAGTACAAAATGAACCTCTGTGATAATATTCAGAACAGGCGATGGTTTGGGCTCCATGTCAATGTCAGCTGACTTAGAGTAAATGGGCAGTTTATGAACCAGACAGCTAGGAAAAAAACATCATGATTTGTTAAATGCAATGTTTATTTGTGTTTATAGTGATGGGTTCATGGTTTAAACCCTAGTGGCCTAGAAATATCTAAAGTGGCATTGCTGTGTGTTTTGTGTTTGAATTCTCTTCTAGGAATACCCACAGGTCCTCTGACTCAAGGCCAGACAAGCAGGCAGGCAGACAGGCAGGCCACAGAGCTTTCAGAATATCAGCAGACTCAATGGCTTCCACAACCGTCACACTGACTGACAGACTGAATGACAGGCATCCAGCAGAGGGGCATTCATCCCTTGGAGCTTTCAAGAACTCCCAGGGTTCAGAGGGGCGGCCTGGGGAGGGGATAGGAGCAGAGAGGGACGGAGAGCGGGAGGAAACGCCACCACAGACGGGCCTCACACCGAACCCTAATAAGTCTTTTACATGCGGTAAAGTATTAATTTAGGACGCTGTAGACAGCCTACCGTGTTGCACGTGCCTTATGCCCATAGACTATATTGTACAGTATGCTATGGTACGCTGTGTGTGCACGCCTGTATTCAGTTTCAGCATGGAGCGTCGATTTGTGTGGGTGTCAATTTTCTGTTATGTTAGGGCATTTTCTGTCAAACACACATGCACGCACTCACACACACATATGAACTCCCCCACACTTAGGCCGTATGTGCATTAATGAAACACAATTATATCGTCCATTCAATAAAATAAATATTTCCACTCAGAACGTGTAATATTAAAGGGATGTCCACTCTACTTCAGTGTTGCATAAAGATAACACACAATGAAGCCCAAAGAAAAACACTAGGCCAATATTCTCTTACAGCCCATGTTTTTAACTTTAGTAACTTCATCTATAACATCAGCTATAGCTAGCTATCTACCTCTTGTCCTAAACCCATCTCTAGTAGCTGTATAGATGTATGCATTGTTATGGCAGAGGGTGCAATAATGTGTGTACACTGTGTGCTATGAAAGTTATTGGTCTTTCTGTCATATTTCACATCATCTCATATGCTTGTCCCTATTAAAGATAGTGTGTCAGAACTCAGACCCAAAAGTGGTGTAGATAAAGACCACAATGAAGCCATGTTTCTGCTCAGGTATGAAAACTGTCTTATGTCTCATAGTAAATTCTGTCTACAATGTATTTTAGAAGTATGTAGCTTTAGCATTATTTGTTCATACAGTGAAAGTATGTGCTGTATGTTTCTAGCATGGGTCCTTCCAATCTGATTTTCCTTGTGTTGCCACGGTGACATTGAGCTAGACATCACCCCTACGCAGTGTAGGATTAGCTATTCAAATCAGCCATTCTTCCTTTCATCTTTCCTTCACCAGTTCTCATACAGTTCAGATGAGGAGCTGCAGTATCCCAGATGCCCACAGCCAGCTTACTGCACCTCAGGTTCCTGCAGCTCAGGTGACTTCTGATTGTACTCTTAGTACTGACCATAGTAGAACATAGTCACACACCTAAAACGTACACAGATAACATTTTGCAGCACGGGCCATGTTGCTCTCCTTCAGCAGCAGATATCCTCTACTGGGACAACATGTAGACACTATCCTCTAGAACCCTCTATATGTGGTGAACAACACCATTCTACTTGCAACAAGGGCTGTTTGATATGTAACGAGTGTTTGAGTAATGTTGTGGTGACGGCATCACACACGCCCAAAGGATCTTTTTGTTGCATGACGGCTTCTCCTCTCCTCTGTGCCAGGCTGGGCACACTAACGTTGGCTGTAGTAATGTGTCAACCAGCGTCAAGGCCTTACTGTACACTGACTCGGATTTGACTGTCACCCCAATCATCGACAACCCCAAGGTACACACACACAGTTCCATTACGTGGTAAGTTACATAGAACTATACAACAGTTATTGCCACTCACAAACTATACAAACTGAAATGTAACATTTAATTTTTCTACATGGGGAACAAGTATGTAAGTGGTTTAGTAGGATATGATTAATTATTCTTCATATTCTTGACTCGTATGTTTTTCTGTTCCCACATCATGGATATGTGTAGTACTGTTGATGAAATAAAATGAGGACATTTGCACTTTCAAAAGTACTCCAGAGTAGACCTACCAGAAAGGACATCAGATGATCTCTAGGGGCCCACTTTGAACAATCTAAGCGCACGGTCTGAAGCGCAAGCTGCATACTGCATTTAGGGCGTGTCCAAATCCACATTTGCTATTTCAACGGCAGATAAACGATCAGTGCGCCGGGCGTATGGTTCAAAAGGGTTGGACTTACTGTCTTCATTATTCATGGGTGTGTTTTGGGCGTAACATACTGTATGATGAACCAATCCGAGTGTTATCTCTTATTCCCTATAAAAATACAGGCGCGCATGCATCATAGGTGGAATGGTTTTATGCAGGCGTGTTTGTGAAAACGCTGGATCAGACCATCTAGGCAATAGCGAGATTCCTAAAATATGTTTATGTAGGCTACACAGTAATGCTATTTCACATTGTACTCTATGAATATTAAATCCTCTGCATATTTGTGCGCTCCTGCACGTCCCTGTATGTGTAATAAGCAGAGTGTACACACGTCCAGCTGTAATAGGCGATAATATATTTATAATGTCCCTCGCTCTGACTTTAATCACTTTACGCTGCCTCAAGATAGCAGTGCATCAGCAATGCACTAGACCGCACCCCATATTTAGACCAACACACCCACTGGCACTCAAATGGGCGCAAGTGCATTTGCTGTTTAGACAACGTGGGCACTGGACAGGACAATGACAGCTGCGTCGGTCTGAAACCGAAATGCCTTCCCACATTGCGCCACATTGCGCTGGTTTTAAGATGGGGCCATCGGTGTTACTGGGACTGACTGCTATATGCATGGATGGAGTTACTGCACTTACTGGTTTGCTGTGGGATGTTTGTTCTGCTAGATTCTGAAGAGCCCCTCTATCCGATTTGACCCGAAAACGCTCTGTGTGCCAGCATATTCAGGTATCTTCACTGATTAACATATACAGCGTATTCTTATACATAGCTGTATGGTATTAATTTTTCCATTCCTCCCCTCAGCTGAAAAGCTCCTGTCTCTGAGTGATAAAGAATGGGGAGTTATCCTCCTCCAGCTTTGCTCCTGCCTAGATGGACAGACCTCCTCCACCGCTCCTCGCCCTGCGCTGCGCTCCAAGCTCAACCTGCTGTGCTACCTGTGCTGTGTGGTGGGGCATCGAGACATCGCCACCAAGCTTCTCAACTCCGCGCTGGTAGACTTGGTTTAGACCCTCTGTACAGCCAGGCCTCAGCAGTACCATCGGTGCAGTGTGTGTGCGATTGCAGCAATGTTGTATTTAACCTGGTCCTGTTCTATCTGATTGTGTCTACAGCTCACAGTACTGACCCAGCAGCTACGGCAGGCTACCAACTGGGATGTGTAAGTAGAGCTCGGGGCCAGGGCCATGGGTTGCAAGGGTGACTTGAATGAAATGTAAAATAATAATCGTCATTCAGGATCACACAAGATCAAATCTTTGGTTGGGTGTTTATTTGTTCCCTAGGAGGAGCAAGGTTCTTCGTGTGATGGGCCTACTGGCTCTGCACTGTGCCGAACTCAAGGAGGACAGCCCTGTCTCAGAGGTGTGTCACCACACTCAACGTCGCAAGTGCCATATTGCTGCATTTACTAAGGCGCTTGTTCATAAGAACAGTCTTACCATCAGGTGGCAGTATAGACTGGCAGGCAGAATTTTAACATCTGTACAAAATAGTGTGAAATGTATTTAATGTAACTTTTGTAAAAGATATACCAACTGTCATTTGGATACATAAATACTAATGTTAGGGTAACACTTTAGATACTTTTCTAATAAGATACATTTTTTGGGAGGCTTTTTATGTCATTGGGTTAACCCTGTGGAGCCACTCTAAACCTGCAATGCCAGGTAGTACTAGCAGGGGGCAGTGCAGACCAACAAAAGGAATTTTGAAAACACATGCACGTTTACACAAGGCAATTTACACACTTTCTACCCAAATCCAAGTTGTTTATTTTTGTATTTTTAAGTGTTTATTTTACTCTTCATTGTATTTATAAATGTGTAATTGTTTCTATGTATGTGTGTGGAAAATGTAACTATTCAGGACACGTTTAAATGGGTGGGAGACCGTGTGTTGTATTGTATCCTGTTTTTAAATGTCTTACGTACAGTAGCAGCACACAGAAAGATGTGTGACCTGCTCTGGGAGACAGACGTCACAAACATACACACTGCTGTAGTAATTCAGTTTAAAAGCAGGTTTGTATGGAGGTGAGCCGTCTGCCTCCTTTGATCCTTTCATCCGGAAAAAGGACTCAACACTTGCCCTCTTCGCTCTCACTCTCATCTCCACCTTTACTCTCCTCTCTGCCTACCTCTCATCTCTCTCCTGGACAACATCCATGCATTTTCATTAATTTAACTTCACTTTGTCTCTCTCTCTCTCTCTCTCTCTCCCTCTCTCTCTCGCTCTCTCTCTCTCTCTCCTCTTGTCCTGACAGTTTCTTGCAGCCGAGTCGTCACAGTGATTTTACAAAATGGCTGACCGTAGCGTCGCCATTGCTTTCTCAGTACGCCTGTTGTTTAAGACAAATGGCGGACGCTACTACAGCTAGCTCGGTGTGACAAATTCTTAGGAAAAGGGGAGAATTGTGTGTGTGCTCGTGCGCGTGCGTGCATACCATCTGCATTTGCACGTGGTTTTCCATCTGTAGGCTCAAAAGTGCCACGCATGTTTGTGTACTCACCAGGGGGTTCCAATGTGAGTGTGTGTGTGTAAATGGGATTTTTACATCTAAACGTTTTTGTGGTTTTGATGGTGACCACATTTGAGTGTGTGTATGTGTGTGTGCGTGCGCACATGCATGTGTGTTTTGTCTCAGCAGGGGTTCCTGCTGCAGTCCTGCTGATTGCAGTGTCAGGGCTGGGTTTAGTTACCATGGCAACCACTCTGGGCTTCGATCAAACCCCCCCCCCCCATGTCTTTATAAATCGTCTCTCTCACCCTTTCCCTATATTGCACTCTCTCTTCCTGTCTTTCTTATTCTATCATTTGTTTGTGTTTTGCTCACATATACTCTGACTTTATCGCTCACCATAATCAGAAAAAACTTTGAATAAATGTTATGGGATGCTATTTTCAGTATGAGCATACTGCCTTTCATATGCAATTTATGGAGGTTGGATTTGAAAAAAACAGCCAGATAGTGTTTTCCACTTCACTTATCAGGACTAATATTCTGCCAAGGTTTCTTTGCAAACTTTACTAGGCATTAAATCTGTATATTTGAATGGAAATGTGATGTTAAGAGTTTATTTGGAGCCTATTCTTGGATTGAAAACAACTATTGTTATACCACATATGCGAGATGGGAGCTGTTATTGTGTATTTTCCCATGGTTAAATTTGACATGTGACACAAAGCAAAGACAGTGTAGATCCAAATTACGGTATCTTAACTTGACTTGACATGTTGCTTATCAAATACCTTGACCAAATAATTCCATGATTACAATATAGTATATTTCCAAATTCCAAAATAAAAATTGGTCAGTGACCTCTCCTATGGCCATGTGCCTTTTTAAAATATCAGCAATGTAACAATTCCTAATGTATATAATATTGCATACATCAGTATTTCCTGAATGCTTCGGACGATAGCAGTCTTCCACTGAGAGCAATTTTAAAATCTAACTTTGCCATCCTCAGCAGAAACTAGACTTGTAGCTGTACTGTCATGAACCGCTAACATAGCGATGGCCCCCGTTTTTCCAGTTTACCTTGCAGACCTGTCAGTTTACACTCTACGAGGGTGTAGCTATGTGCAGATGCGTTTTGCAGCATCCGATGATATACAGTGCATTGTTTGACTTGTTCTGTGTACATGTGTAGAATGAATAATATCAATGGTATATGCTGTTATATTTGTGTGTGTGTATATATGTATACTCGTGTCTATGTGGTTACTGCTACATCTGATTCACACACAACATTCATTGTTGTGTGTGAATCAGATGTAGCAGTAACCACATAGACACGACATTCACTGTTGTGTGTGTGTGTGTGTGAATCACACACAACAGTGTAAACTGTTCCATAATGGCTCCTTGAGTTAATATCTGCTAGTAATGCATGCTGATTGCAATCAGAAGGATTAACAGGATATTAGCGTAGCATCTTTCACCCTGAAGTGCAGAGTCAGGGAGATGGAGAAATGTGAAGGAAAGGTGTGAGGTTTAGTGACGTAGACCCAAACTAAAATAAGAAAGGGTGAAAAGGAGGTGAGGAGCAGGAGACAGGGTGAGAAAGAGAAAAGGTATAGTTGTGAGTAGACGCTGGCGTTGCATCAGGGACAGGACAAGCTGGCTTTAATGTTAATGCCAGGGAGCAGTCACCCAGCGAGACTGTCTCTGCCGATATTGAACTGTGTGTGTGTGTCTATGGGAGGAGTCAGTTATTCATGGTATTACTGTTGCCAGCCCTAAGCATCCTCTATTTCTCTTTCCTCACAACTTTCCATGCACTTTGTCTCCTCTCTCTCTCATGTCTTTAATGTGGGCATTGTCGGACAGCAGTGCACGCCGTCTGTGCTTAGAAGACAAACACTTGAAATAGCCACTCAAATCACCAAGGAATATTTAGAAATGTTTTTTTACATTGTTAGAAATGTCCCATTTTGGGTTCACACCCAGAATCCCATAGTGACTCGTTGATCAACCTACTTAGATTGTATTTGACTGGACTTGCCCTTTTGCAAGCGCAGTAGGACTTATCATTAGTGATGTTTCTCTTGGCCATTTTCATGCCAAATGAATAACCAATATAAACACCTCCTCACACTCCTCCCTGTACTGTCTTTTGCTCTCTCTCTCTTCCCAGGCGGTGACGGCACTAACAGACCTGTTGAGGGATAACCTGTGCAATGGAAAAGCAAAGCAGTTCCTGCTGCCACCACTTGGGGAGCTGCTTTATCTCATTGCTTCCCAGGTACATATTGTATGCCACTCGTGACTGCAGTCTGTCTTACATAGCATGTACCCATAGCACACCGCCCAAAGCATATGTTAGTAAGTAAACTGTTGACTCACAACAATTAATTAAAACACTTAGAAAAACTCAATTGATTGACAATTTTTTATATCTGCTTATGTATTGTTTATTGTTGGGATATATTTTATCATAAATGTCAGGTGCGTTGCCACGATTCAGATATTCACTTTGTAAGCATTAATTCCAGAAAGCACATCTCACAAGGAGCTGCAGAGAGCTTTTTATTTGTACACATTATCTGTAAACATGGCCACCTCACTCTACATTTCAAAAAGTAAAGTGTATTTTGTTGTATCTTAGAAGTTCAGTAACAATTTCTCAAGTCTTTTAGCAGTTTGAGTTATTAATGTGGTTTCCTGGTTTATCTCAAATAATCATGCTTTTCAGCAGTGGTACTTTTGGATAGTGATAATGATAAATAATATATTTTTTTATTAGTTTACCGGTACTCTATTCAGAACAGATTAATGACGATGATTAATATTGGAATTAATATTTATACATGCATACATACATACATATGTCTACATTTGGAGTATACCTTATATTGTCCAAATAAAATAATAATGGCTAGATATAAGAAGAGATATTTTTTATTTAGTATTTTACATAGCAGAAAATGCATTACCTGTAGGCTTACTGTAGTGTGGCTGGCTACTGGCTAGAACATAATGTGATAAATATTTAAATATAATATTTACTTTGACTATATAAAAGTAGTTTATAATTTGCTTGTAACTGAACGACTTAAACCCAATGACAGACAGATTTTACTTTACAATTAAATTATCCTATATGTAATTGAATTTAATCTAATTTTAACTTACTTAACGTGCTTAGCATGATTCTGTGCTATCAATTTAAATGTATCCCAAGTTTTACCCTGCTTTATCAAATCTCTTAACAGTTATAATGTGATACTGTAATAATCCTTACAGTGATTTTACCTGTTAGATACCTGGAGCTGGTATTGAGAGAGTTTTGAGACACCCCAACAACAAATGTCTATTAGTGCCCCAAAGCAATAATTTGGGGCTGCACCATTCTTTTAAACCATGTCAATATGTCCCTAAAGTCAATGAGAATGCTTGGCTTTATTGCCTTTTACTATAGGCTGTCTGTTTATTTTAATTGAGAATTATATGTTCTACTCTCTCTGTAGGAACACTATATCATCCATTTACTGTTTTTTTCTTTTCATTAGTGCAATTATAGTCAATGGCAGTGATTACTGTAGCTCTGGAGCCTGGTTGAGGTTAAACAATGGTAGCAATTGGCCATAATGTCTTTTTGGCTAATTATACTGTAGTTCAATTTAGGACCTAGGTTTAATTCTTGAACATAGCCAGCTAAATGTTGTTCTTTGTCTAGTCAATGCTAATGATTAGCTATATTGCTGTTTAGGTTTCTGTTTGGCAAGGCTACCCATTAAATTGAGCCTTGCACAGAGGATAGGCCAGTCAAGGAGAATGATTAGTTCTGCATGCCTCTTTTCTTTCTGGGTTTTTGTTGGTGGCTGGATTGAGTCTTTAAAGATTCCCTAGGTAGACAGGCATGGTTCTCTGCTTGGCGTTTTCTAAAGTCAAAGTCAATGTCAATAATCGGCTCCAGTGCTCTCTCTACTCTCAAGGTTAGTTGTAGCCTAAAGCCCTGATAAACACATCCAAACCACAGCTGGGTCTTGCAGTTGGTCCATTTGGTCGTAACTGATTCCAGCATATATAATAGTGTAGGTTCTTCTATGAAAACTGTGACATGTTGCCTCTCAGCAGGAGATCCCTATTGGCCTAATAAAGCAGAATAAATAGTGCTATATAAAAATGATGGGGGGTGAACATTTACATTTACACAAGTAAAATGTACGGCTTTGCTTTTCTTCACCTGCACCCTTCAATGACAATGATTCACTATAGCCTCCAGTGCAGTATCTATGCTCAAGGTTAGAGATAGCCTAGAGCCTAGCATAGCCAGAGACTGTGCAAGGGAATGTTAAATCATGCCAGATATATTATGGGAACTCATCATGATATAGCTCTATATACAGTATCTCACAAAAGTGAGTACACCCCTCACATATTTGCAAATATGTGAGCATATTTGCAAATATGTGAGCATATTTTTTCATGTGACAACAATGAAGAAATGACACTTTTCTGCAATGTAAAGTAG
>JAOEGT010055618.1:0-34807 GCA_025447795.1 Speoplatyrhinus poulsoni | reverse complement strand
TATGTGTCTGTGTGTGCATGTGTGTGTGTGTGCGCGCATGTGTGTTTGAAAGTGTGTTTTTCTGTGTGTGTGTGTGTCTGTTTCTGTGTGTAAAGGTATGTGTGCGTATGTGTGCGTGTGTGTGTGTGTGTGTGTGCGTGTGTGTTAGGAGGGGTAAAGATAGAAGTTGCAGGTACAGATGTGCATCCATAACTTCACACATACAGTATAGTATGTTCCAAATTGTAAACTTTCTATATAAACACGTTTCCCTGCATATTCTATCTATTTAAAACATTCAACATGTTATCATACACTGCTGTACTTTTAATGCATAGTATGGTTCTAAATGTAACATTTGGGGCAGATTTGTGCATAAAATATGTATAAAACTGTAAAGCTAAGTCTTCCAACTGCAAAGCAAACCCCAAATCATTCTCTGATATTAGCCAAACATCTAAGCAACACCAAAACATGCTAACCACCAATGGATAAGTAAACACGGCAAATGTGCGCACTCAAAAACTGACCAGTATGTATTTGAAGCTTCTGCAAAAGGTTTGTACTACGTATGACGAGGCATATCAATGTTTTCTAGGTTACAAACAACACATTGCTTGAATAACCATGGTTACTGATTCACAGTATACCTTCACAGACAAATTCTGCTTTGAATCTCTTGTTGATTATATACAAATAGTTCACATGCACCTCAAGATCAGACTCTTCATCCCAGGGTTGTTTAAGTAACTCCACATCTGGTTGTTCATGTAGGTTTACATCGGGCTCCAGCTTTCCTGCTGACATCTTGACGTTGTTCTGAATCAGTGCAGTTCGGTCTGCAAATGTCAACCTGCATTTGTGTGTCTCTCCTGCTGTGGTAATCTGATGTAGCAATATGCCCTATTATACCTAAACCAGTTTCCCAGATATTTCAGGCCCATCAGCAATATAAAAAAGGATCACACGGTAATGACCTTGCAGCATAACAGGTAAAACAAGATGACTGGGGGTGGGACCTCAGTTTCTGCTGGAGGTGCTCATGTGAGCTCTGCAGGATTTGCATTTCCCAGTATAGGCTATATATTGGTACAGAGACAAAATTGCTGCCATATATCTGTCCACAGTTTACTTGGATGTTTGTAAACAAACCTGTGCACAAGGGACACCTTGCCACTATTTTGTTTGAGAGGGGTGGGAGATCTTTGAGTTCCAAACTGGTTTCACTGCTGTTTTGTAAATGTTGTGCTGTGCTATACTTCCTTTATCTGTTTTGTATTATGTCTTTAGCAGTTGTTAATATTTCCCAATAAAATAAAAATGTTAAACGCCCTGCATGAAAGAGAGCCATACCAATAAATATTTATTGACTTAAATGTATAATCTTGCATTGATTGCATTGCTCAGCTCTATCAAGCAAGCCCTGGCGGTTTTATGAGGACCAGAAGGTACGAGATCCTTCAAGGTCCATATGGCTCGGTCAGGTGAAAGACAGCACTAACAGCCATCGGTAAGAACCAGAATATTTTAGGACCCATAATGCTACTTATACTTAGGCTCAAATACAGGCACCGCAGTCATACGCATTCAGTAGCCATACGCTGCCTGAAGTTAGGCTATGCAAACAGAAACAGATATCCTCATTTCACCAATAAAAACAAGCCTATATTATAGGCTAAATAACGATTACGATATCGTTTGTTGGGGGAACTCTCTTAGACTAATGTTTTCGTAGGCTTACAATATGCTTACAACAGCTAGACTAAAGCATAGCTCACAGTAGGCTAGACCGATCACCGACACATTTTGTTTAGGAGGCGACTTTAAAAGTTAAATGCGTTTACCTTCACCAGAATATGATTTGGCAAAAGCCAAAGGGCTTTTGGAGTTAAATTAATGACTAACATAATGACAAAAAAATGTTACAAATTTTCATATCAATGTCGAGTTCCACACAGTTAAGGATGTACTCTTATGACAGTTTGCTGAGCTGGCAGAGTGAGTTGTCACCTATATGTAAATAGCCACATTCGCACTTCCAGTGACAATAAAATGCAAGGCATCTATAGCCTATAGGCTACATGACATACAATTATATCACATGTTGACACACTGGCCTAGTTCAGGTTGATCTACAAAAATCTGAAAACATGCACTGACATTTTTTTGTTGTTGTAGCCTATTAGGCTATTTACCTGAGAGATCTATATGTACGTTGATTTAACTGGATAACCAGTTGGTCTTGCACTGCGCAGCTCCGCTATTCTTATTTAGGCTGTGAAATGTCCCGGCGCAGTTCGTGACTAAAATATGTCTTTCCACTGTAGACCACGTTCAGTTTGGAATAACTTAACTTTCACTGTATTACTTGGCATAAGCCTATAATTTGGCGACACCTGCTGGAGCGGTCTGCATTTTACTATAATGTTTGTTTGCGACACCTGAGGAAACGCTGTAAACCTAATTTTGGTGTCTCTTGTATGCATTATATAAAAACTACTGTAAAGTAGCCTAGCATACAATGTATAATCCGTTTTGTTTGTATGATTAAAAGACATATCTCCAAAATACTCTTATTGTTGTTGGAAGGGAAACAATGACGGAAGAATGCAAAACTACAAAGTAGGCTAGCCTATAAAATGCTAAGTAATCCATTACATCGGATAAAATAGTGGAATCAGTAATTTTTTCTAAACGTGATGATTACTTCTAGGACTATCAAATTGAAAAGGAAAGTTTGCAGAAGAAAAATGCATAAAACAATTCGGCTGGTCTCTTATTAGCTTTCATTAACGTCAATCAATAATTGAAATGAAGTCATGTAATTTATCTGATCCCCTGAGCTAGGATAGCTCACAGTCACAAAAATAGAAAGATTTGTCCCGCCAATGCGGTACATTTGTAAAAGTAATGGAAGGTATATTCATAGCTACTAAATTTAGATAATCCACAAATATACGTTACTGGTTATAAATAGACTGGTAGGCCTATTAGTAAATGCAACGATTAGGTGTAACGTTGGCCAGCAGGTAGCTGTGCGGTGTTAATCCTCACTCTCCGACACCTCTTAGGACGCTCTGGCGACGCAGGTCTTGTAGGAGCGTTCGCTCTCTGCGTGGGAGATCGGGGTTCAATTCCCCGAGGGGGACGGACGATCTCTTATGGCTCACATCACATATGGCTACAACAACTTGCTCATCCCACTAGGAATGCCTGGGAAATGTAATGCTATAGCATATGGAAATATTAACTAAGAATGGATTGAACCATATAACTATATAGGAACAGATAGAACATGTCCACACAAAACAGCAGCAACACCTGCATAGACGTAACTGTGAATTATAATTTGTCCTGCAACCTAATTTAAAATCTGGGTGAGTAGCCTACACCACACAATTCCTGCCTATAATATTTTCTTATACAGAAATAAGATACAGCAGTCAGGCTAATGCCATATTGAAATAGAGTAGTATGCAGTATATACAGGAGTTGAATGCTCCTTTATAAAATATAAAGTTAATAGTAATTGTGATGCCCCCACTGACCCCAAATACAATCAGTGTTCGGTAATGGCCTCAAATTCAATTAGGGGCCACTAATGTACAAGCATTTATTTTGTTACTTAATAGGGGTTAAATTATGGTAGTGTTTATTGTCAAGCTATGTCACAAACATTCAGATAGTATGTTGGTGCTGGTATAAAAATGTACAGGATCATGTATTTTTCCACAGCGCAACAGACTAAAAACTCTGGGGGCGATAGGGGGCAGTAACCCGTATAGAAGCCGGGAATCTGACAGAAGAAGAAACAACACGTTTACTCTGTATGAGCTTTGGTTAATCACAATTCAAGCATATATTTACTATTTTCTACTATCAATTAGTAATAAAAATGGTTCGAAAATTAAAATTTCACGAGCAAAAGCTGTTAAAAAAAGTTGACTTCATCAACTGGGAAGTAGACAACAACTTGCATGAAGTTAAAGTGATGCGGAGGTATCGCATCGAAAAGAGGGAGGACTACACAACGTGAGTAATCTACGGTAGCCTGTACCAACAATACTAAACGGCGTTGGCTGTTTCTCTTGATTTTCATGTATATGGCGTTGTCACACGTTTCTTACTTGTGTAAGTTATATTGTTGCTGGTGTAAGTGATTGCTCGTGCAGTACAGTAGGCTACGTCTGTAGTGTAGATTGTCTATTACAGTGATAAATTACTAAATTACATATGATCAAAAGTATACGGTAACTCCGGCCCTTCCAGAGATGCTTTAGACTGCGATCACACATGTGGATGACGTGTGATTGCGTCTAAAATGATCCCGTTAGTGAAATATATGAGACCAACTGATAATGTCAATATTTCTTATTAGACTAATCCCTGAATGGTTATACAACTCTTGTCCTAACAGACCATTAGCTATCGATATAATTGTAGTATTTTTGCCATGCCTGGCAGAATTGTTTTTACCCTGCATGTTTCAGCCCATAAACCCTTTCCCCCATATTGTGATAGCCTACATTAAAAGGGTACATTTTATGTAACATATGAAGATTGAATTTGTAAACACATGTAACACAATGTATTCCACGCCACAGGTACAATATGCTCAGCCGTAAAATCAGGGACCTGGCCAAGACTATTCGTGACCTTGATGAGAAAGATGGCTTCAGAGCTCAGAAAACTGCTCAGTTACTGGAGAAGATGTGAGTGTGACATGGCTGTGCTTGTTAGGTTTACAAGAACATGATTCCAGGTAGTGTGAAAACTAGTTTGGATGTTAACAACACTGCTAGACTTGGTTACAGGTAGAATGAGTCTGAGTCTTGCTCAGAGTCCATTAGGCCTTCATGCGAAGTGCACTTTTAGCAGTGCAAGAAATTTCAGTAGTACTCCAGAGATCTTCAGAGGTTTTTCAGGCCAAGAACCCTTTGGCTGATAGAAACATGGCAGAAGGACCCCATTTACATAAAATAGTGTTGCTTATTAAACCGTGCCAACAATAATAGAGTAGGATGCCCTATAGTGCCATGCATATAGGTACTTTAAAACTACTGTACAATGCTAAGTAATTAAAATAAATAAAAATATTTTGGCCTATAGATACATATGTTTATTACAAGTTGATTGTGTGTTGAAACTCTCTGCTTTTGTTGTTGATACATTTGTTATAAGGGATATTTAACTTGAAATGTTAAACATAAATATATCTCAACAACAATGGACCTAGTTTTTGCAATCTTTGCCAGATTGGTGGGGCTCTGTAAACGTCAGTCCGAATGACTTTTTGGTGTCTCCCTAGGTACAGCTGTGGTCTAATTCCCACCAAACAGAATCTGTCCCTCACAGAGAAGATCACAGCGTCTTCATTCTGCAGGTATGCCAGCAGCACCAGCTCCACCACCAGCTGTTCTTGTATTGACGTGTTAGTTGGAAAGCACATTACCTCACAGGAGCTAAACCAAGGAACACCCTAAAAACGCAACCTGATCATGTGATCAGTGTTTATTGGGTACCACCCTTCCCTCCTGCTATTCACCCATGTTCTGTTGTTTCCATTCAGGAGAAGACTTCCCAGCATCATGGTGAACCTTCATATGGCTCAGAGTCTGAAGATGGCCACCACCTTTATCGAACAGGGACGTATCCTTTACTCCCCAACTTGACATGTGTTGTACGGGCATAATGTAATGATTCAGCAGTAGCGTTATGCATTACACTATATTTTGTAATACATAAGCAGGAGAGAGTGGATATTTGTCTATTCTGTTCTCTACTGTACTGATGGAGTCAGTAATTGTTTTCGTCAAATTCAGAGAATATCTCATCGTGGTCAGCTAATTGGCTATTCTGTGTGTGCAGAGGCAATAAAGTGTTGCCCAACGCAACACCCTACAACACAACATTATCCCAGCCCTGTTAATGTGCGCCCAATGGACCTTTCGCCAGAAGTGAGTTAGTCCCGCCCATGGCCACGCCCATGTCAGACAGCTGACCCACATGGCTCTGAGTTGACCATAATGACACCAGAGACGACAAACATCGTGTCATTAACAGGAGAAAATCGGAAAATGGCAGTATATGGTTACCTGATGGTTTCAGTTTGTCATTTATATCTAGTAGCCTACTATTTAACGTAAAAAGAAATAACACTCTCTGCAGCCGGTACATTCCCACGGCGAACGCGGTGATTCTTCTTTGTCAGACAGTGTGGCGTATAGACAGATTGCCTGTCAATCATACTCTGGCGAAAAGTCCATTGAACTGAATGGAACTTGTAACGGAGCACTCTTTGGCATTGAAGAGAAAGGTGTTTTGACTCCAGCATTACTTTTCTGCTAGCCTGGCTTTGCTCAACTATGCTAGCAGCTCAATTTCTTTTCGCTGAGATTGTAGTCCGGAAACCCTGTTCACACTAGTGTGAACAGGGAGATGACTCTGAACATCACGAGCGTTCCGGAATGGTGGTAGAGCTAGATGAGGCGGCCAAAGCGGTTGTAGCAACGCTGATTGGCTAGCTTACTGCGCCTTTTAAGGCAAATCTATTAAGATCAGAGATGAAGAGACCTTTGGCTTTGTTGTTGTTCTTGACTTCTTCTTCTCAGACGTGCGTATAGGACCAGAGATAGTCACAGACCCGGCTATTTTTGTCACAAGGTGAGTGTCCAGCCAGTCTGTCCTGGTTTATGTATACATGCTAGTGCTGTTTGTAAAGACTGTCCTCCCAATGCGTCCTTTTCAGAAATATGGAGGATTTTGTCACGTGGGTCGATTCCTCCAAGATCAAACAGCATGTAATGAATTACAATGACGAGGTAAGTAGTAGTATTTGACGTTTTGAAGCTTCTGTCACTAGTGCAGTATATTTATTTTTTTGGCTAGTAATGCGATTATGCATGTTTTACTATGAAGTCATGAGCACAAAGATGTTCCTAACACATGCATTGGTTTTGTCTTGCAGAGAGATGACTTTGATCAGGTTGTGTAGTCTGTGGTCCGATGGGCCATCTTTTGCCAACCAGGTACTTAACTGGCTTGGCTGTTCTTCAGCTGAATCTCAAGACACTTAAGACCAATATAATGATAATACTCAATTTGTATTTTGGTCACATGGACATGTGCAGACATTTTTATTGGGCATCATGTGTTGGGGAATATTTATGTGTTAAGGCCATGCTCCTTGTCATTTGACTCAATTGTGTTGGCAATCCTTAACTGTTCTCCAACACTTCATCCTACAAGACCACCTGGCCTAAATGGTAGTGTGTAAGTATTTTGAATCCATCCTCTTCTGGGCTGGGAATCTCCATGTGTAGAGATGCATAAAGCAGGATGGATCAGAAATGAGCATGTCGTCTACCTGAATCACCCCGTAGCCCCTTGTTTGAGAGTGAACAATCAGCCAAGGCACCATTATTATTATTATTATTTGGATGTGAGTCAAGGAACACAATTGGACCAAGCTCCTCCTTGCATGACGGTCCTATCTCAGTGCTGCCCCCTGCAGTGACTTTACACAAGTTGTGTTGAGTGTGCGCTTAGCTTGCCCTTGTCACATTTATAAAATAAACTAGATTTTCTTCAAATACATGTATATTTAACTGATTTGATAATTGGTGGACTTTTATAGCAGCTTGTTTGCAGTTGAGCCTTGTGTTCCAGGCTATTGTGTATACAAGTTCATGGACATTGGGCTGTTAAAATAAACATTCATGTTCAGAACTCCTTTTCTTCCCAATGTTACTGTACATTTGTGAGACTGTATTAATGATGCTATGTGGAATCTGGCAAATATATAATCTATTTAAACAAATGTTTCATACATTTAGATACAATAAACAACTTTGACATTGTAGATGTAAACACCATAAACCATACATAGATGGCATCTTCTCAACACCCAACCTCTATTTAAACCAAATCACTATTTAAATAGTATTTCTCAAACCTCTTCAAATAATCCTTTGAATAGAAATATTTAAAAAAAAAACAGCAGCAACTGAAAAAGTATCCCGTTTGAAAAGTAAATAGGGCAGCATGCTTCTGGATTTACAATAATTAGATATATATATGGCTCAGTTTCTGTAGAGAAAGACCTTCAAACTACACTAAAAAAAAGAGCACTTAACTTTCACAGTGAACAATATAACAGTATCAAACCATCCCCAAGGCACTGAAGTATGTTCTGTTGCCTTACTTTATAATGGAAAAGTAGTAGGAACAGATCAAATGTCTGGTTTTTATATAGAAAGCAGACAATTGTCTCCCTTTTTCAAAGTCTTTCTCTCCCCACCTCCATTCTTCAGAGCAACCAGAAATAGATATAGATGAATAAAGTGATGAAGATCACTGCCCCGACAGCCAACTTAGCGTAGGTGGAGCGGGTATTGAGGTATTTGGCATCGCTGCGATACTTCTTGGACAGACTGGAGAGATTACTTGCTTTTGAGTCTAGAGCTGAAGGGAACAGAGATGTTGTATGCATCATTCTGTGCATATTGTGACCAACTATGTTCAATGTACTGTAGCCTACATTTTTGTTTATCAGCAGGAAATGCTTTAATGTCCCTCTTAAAAAAAAAAATAACTTTTTTTTTTAAAGGCAACAAGAAAGACTTGGCTGGGTCTGGTTTGAGGTTTTCAATGTACTTGCCAGAAAGAGCTTCTCCACGTTGTAGAACCTCCTCAATGTTGGCCACCATTATCCTCTGGACATCCTGTAGCTCTGTGTTAATGGTGCCAAAGTTCCTCCTGGCTCGGCTGTCTATATACGACTTCTTGGTCTTCTGCATGAATGTATCTAGAAGAATGATTTTAGATTGTTACATTTTTATATTTTATCATCATCTCAAATTAAAAAAAAAGGGTACACCTCGGTTGTCATAGCACCCCCAGAAACCCAGATATCTGCAAACAGTTTGAAAAACAACTATAAATGTCTGCTTATTGTAGGCAATGTGTCTTGTGACACTGTGTGGAGCCGCATGCATATTTAATATGCCGGATACCTAAGTAATTAACTGTAATTGTCTACTGTAGACCAATACACAAATAAGAGCCTCTCTGAAGATCGGCACAGAGATGCCATTTTACATCAATTCCACCAGATGGCACATGGACGAGAAACGTAAAACACCTTGCTCACCAAACTCAATGAACGAGTACGGCCGTGATGTTGTCTGTACTCTCTTTCCATATAGATCGTGGAACTCTGCTTGAAGCTCGTCGAGGTATTCGAAGACCAACTTCTTAGAAAACGCAGCCTCGCTTAAGGCCAGGTAGCACACGCCGTGGGCCATCACGTAACTGGAAACAAAAAAACACGCAACACAATCGGCCTGTATCAAGAGACCCAGGGGTGTGGTGCAAAACAGTTGACATTGTGGTTAATTTATTGTCAACGAATTATACACAATTCAACATATTGACATTGGCTCTTTTATTTTGAAGGCTCACTCATTACGTGACGACACTGACGTAATCGATTCTGTTGCTGAAAGAACACAAGTACAAAAACATCCACGAGAGACTCGGGAGTGTGATGACATGCAACTTTCCATAGCAAATCATTGTTTCTGCTAGAAATGTACGGACGACCACACGATCCGTTATAAATGATGTATTGTGTAGTACTTACTGGAAGGCCATGTCTCTATCCTCTAGTGTGCACCGGGCAGGACTCTGAGCGTTCAGTTTGCGGAAAAGTTGTTTAGCTTGATTCTGGTATTGCTGGATATCTCTTCCTGACTGATGTACAAATGCGCAAGTTAAACATTGCTGTGCGTTTCATTTAGCTTTAACAAAATACAACGCACACACTAAATTAATACATTTCAATGAGCCGCAAATGTTTTGAACATGCAAGGCAGATCTCTTTTTAGCCTAATAAACTGATACTGTAGCCTACCTGTTCACTTTCCTGCATTGATGCGGCCAGCGGTAACCCGTCTGCCACACGGGCGATCATTGTAAGTAAGACCATGTTTGTGCAAGTGGCGTCAGGTCTGGTTCATAGAAAACTTCTTAAAGTGTTGACACGACTGTCAGCTTTGATGATGCATATGCATGAGGTGGCCGGATGTCTATGGTACGCCGTTTATTGTGTTCCGAATGGAAACCGAAATCACACTGGCGTGTCTTCAAATGTGGACAGACAGTAAGCAGCCAAATAACAATAATATTCGAATGTCTATGCATTGTATTACGCACAGAGAGAATACACGTCGCAATAATCAGGGAGGGGTTTTAGTTAACGGGTACTAATTCTCCAAAAACACAGATAATCTTCTTCTTGGTCATGATGAATATTAGTAACGTTTCCAATTTAAAGAGTACATATAATGATAATTAATATATTGTCTAGTTGCATTTGTCTGGGGTTTAGTTAGATGGGTTATTCGCTTTAATTGTGTGATATTCACCACACAGGACAGGAGCAGTCGACAGTGGGCCAGAGGCGAGACGAACCCAGCACATCTCGATTGCTAATGTCTGCGTGGAGAGCTGAGACGCTGATGCGGTCTGGCGATACTGGCGCCCGCCTGCAGTCTAACTGAAAGCCAATTTTAACTAAAAACATATACGCAGGGGATTTATGGACAGATAATCTACAAATGGTAATTAAACTATATTACTATCGCATTGATTGTGTAGTATGTTGTGCATTTATATGCTTCCACTTAATGGAATTTGATGCTGGGCTCCAGCTGGCTATAGCAATGACTGCTCTTATTTTAGTAGGATAATTGTTATGGTTATGCAGTTGTTATAATAGGCTATACTTGTTTTATATTCAGAATTGTATTATACGAAATGAATACGAAATTGTTTTTTCAGCCGGTTTATATCTACGGGGATTCTTTATCCTTAATGTGTAGGATAACTACATCTGGGTATTGAGACGTGACACATGCAGGACCAGGCAGCTGACTGCTCAGGTCTGCGGTACGATATCATGCTACTAGAAACCTCTGTCCTATAGCCTAACATTGGCAAATATATAAAACACTGTGCGGATTCCACCCAGTGACCTGCAAGTAACACACACACACACACACACACACACACACACACACACACACACACACACACACACAAACTGCACGTATACGCATTTTAATCCAGATCTGACACCAGACACACACACACACACACACACACGATTTAAAATTAGCCGGCACCGTGAAACCGCAAAGAGCTTGAAAGGCCCATTGTGTGCGCAGCAGCTGGCAAATGACTGGGTGTTTTCTTTGCTCTGCCACAGGCTGTGAATACATAAATAGGTTAAACGGTCTATTTTTCTGTGCCTCAAGCTGTATTTTTGAATGACGGCAGGATTTTCCAATACGTCTCTCATCCCAAAATGCTCTGCCTCTCTCTCAGGTCGCTCTGTAATGTAGACTCCGCGTTTGAGACGAGCGGCGGGGGAGGAGATGGGCTGCACCTCGGCCAAACAGGTGTCGGCCGTGCCACAAGACGAGGAGGGCCGCAGTAAAACATGTAGCAACGGTGACCTCTCTGGTTAGTTACCGGAGCAGAGACACGCTCCATGTTGCTGGGAGTTAATCTATTTTATAAACAATGAAATCATGTAATAGCCTTTTGTATAGTCAGCCTAAATATTTAGTTTTGCAGCTGGCCTCTGTTATCTAATCATCACATTTATTTTTTTATATCTATTTTTTGGTAGTGGTGCAATTATTAAAGCAACATTGCACTTTTAATACCCTTGACTATAGTTGCATCACTTCAAATTCAACATGACTGTTGTCTGGGATAGAAAAAAGCATTAGAAGTATAGGCCTACTGTATTCTTAGTTAAACTCTTAACCTTACAATACAACTATACAGATCTAGCAGACACTTTCACCTGCTCTATAGTGTGTTAGATGTGTGTTATTTGGAAACAACATGTGGGTTTATCGAGGTGTGACTATTAGGGGCTTATTGTAAGAATATACAGTGAGAATGAAGAATCAATGTAACTGGAGTTTGCAGTAGTTTTTCAGAGAGAGAGATTCAAAGCGTGGTGGGGGTGTTAATTTGTTTGTTGCTTGCCAACAATGTAAAAAAAAAAGAAGAGTAAATGTACTTAGAAGCGTGAGAATATGACCTCATCATTACTTGGCAAAGTGTTGCACCGTGAGATTGGTTGCCCCAGATTTCTGTGATCGTGGTGGCAGCGGGTGGGGGGGTAGTCCTTAGCTTTGCTCGTAGGCCCTCCCGAGTCATGTACGAACATTAAAAAGGAGACGTGTTCTTCTCCGTCCACTCACAGACGAATACAGGGCGAAGGCAGTGGAGAAGGTCAAGTACATCACTGGAGAAGATGGACGGGACAACCAGGACACAACCGTATGTAACTGATAGAGGTTGACCATACTGGCGGGATGTAATTCTCCAAATGTGCTCTGACACGTTTCTGTGTGTGTGCGTGTTTCTCTGTGTGTGTGTGTGCGTGTTTGCATCACAGGAGAAAAGTGCTCTGCTTGGCAAAGAACATGGAGCAGCTGATAACAGACCCAATGGAAATGGGAAAATCCTGTAAGTATTGCTGTCATTTGTTCCATCATTGAGTGTATTCACTACTTGACATGCCTAAGATGTCACCAACGGTGTGGTTTTATATTAACACTAATGTCGCTCTAATGCATCTCTAGAATATACCCATCTATAACCAGCTCTTTTCCTTACAGTAGTATTCACTCTTCTGAGAGCCAGCAGGAATTCTTCAGAATGTTGGATGAGAAGATTGAAAAGGTACAAAGTTAAACTACGACAGATGAATCCATAAAAAGAGACCACTGTAACGGCAGTCTTTTTATATAAGTATACGTTTTATGACGTTTATAGCAGGTGTGGTTAAAAGTTAACAGAGAATGTGCTAAAACATTGTTTCCTTGAACATATTTTCTCACGTGTGTGTCAGATGTGTAAAATAAGGACTCATTCTCCTTTTGTTGAATACAGGGGCGTGACTATTGCTCAGAAGAGGAGGATATGACATAGCAGTGTGAGCTTGTGTCCGGGCATCTCTGTTCAATACTAACAGACCATGATACACGGTGAATCCTCCAGGTTGGAAATACATTTCAGTGAGCGTTTACATTGGTCGCTTATGCTCTCGCCACACCACGCCCTGCTGCAGTACAGCACTTCATCGGCTAATTCCACCATCAGTACGTGACTGGCCAGAGGAGGACCTGCCGTTCCATGGTTATGGATGGATTATCGCACGACACCATGGCATGTTCAACTGTCCAACATACCGACTTCAGTGAAGCACCTTTATACCCTTCAACCGGCACCGCAGTGGTACTTTCAAAATGGAAGCTGTCGCCTCCATGGTTTACCGTGGCTTTCCCAAGTGGGGTGTGTCCATTATTTGCACCTCTTCTTACCTGGAGTTGACTGAAACAGAGACTTCCTTGGGCTGACGGCCTGTTGTCATGCAATGATGTCATTGCAACACAATGGAGTGCCAGGAACAAAGGGATCTTGTCATTGTCAGCTTACTTAAGGGACCATCATGGCCCTTTTCATATCTGGACTACAACTCCACCTGCCACTGACACTTCCACCAGGTGTTAATGGACACATAAATGGATTACAGTAGAAATGGCAAGCCTTTTTGTTGAGGTACAGCTGTGACATTATGAATATTTAATCCCTGGACAGTGAAAATTCAAATGGTACAAAACTTCCTGCATTCCAAGACATATTTTTTCTACATTACGCAAGTCATAAAGTAGAGCGTAATCCTGTCCGTGTCTATTTATGTTGTACGATGATGTAGGGTATTATGTTCAATGAGGCTCAGGGTTGAACTGTTATTGTTTCCTGTTGGTCAAGGTTGTTTTGCTAATGTTGCACCAATCAAGTTACACACATACTCAATGGCAGGGTTGCAGATATTTCCTGTCAGTATGTTTCAGTATTTACCATAATGTTGCATAATAGTCTGTCTAGCTCTCACACGTGTTACATTATTGTGCTTGATCCTTTTGTTTTTTTTTATGTTCAGGTTTTTCCTAGTAAAAATTAACAAAAACAAAAAGTATAAATCTATCTAGCACCATATTGGAAAATGTGTGTTAACTTAGAGCCATGCAATTTTATATATATATATATATATATATATATATAAAAAAAAAATCACTGTTAACTCTCGAATGTGTGGCATTATCCACAATAAATAACACACTGATGAGGCAGCTCAGAATACTTCAGGAGAAGTGGAGAGGGCTGCCAGGCCAGACACTCGGAGTTTCCAAACAAAAAACTGTTGTTTTCGAAGGGGCAAATCCTTGACACACATTACGTGGCGTTACATGTATACGCTAACGGAACATAACGCAAAGCTTCATCGAGGCGGCTTCCATTGTGTGTCAGATGTCATGCCATGTTTAAGCCAGTGTGATGAAATAATACATGTCGATTGGTTGCTTGGTTTGTGCCATTTTGCTGGGCTGTAGTTCCACCAACAGCCATTGATGGCACTGTGGCCCAGCCCCTTTGGGATCAGTCAGTGCTGCTGGCGCCTCTTGCGGTGCTGGCGCCGGCTGCTGTGGTCCTGCACGGGGCCCGCGGGGGGGTCGGGGGTCACCAGTCCGTCGGTGAAGCGCTGGTAGACCAGGCTGGAGTCGGACGCCACAGCGCACAGCAGCATGGGCGAGCCTCTGTCCAACACACACCGTATACTGCCGGTGTCCAGCAGCGAGGGAACAGAGGTGGGTGTGACAAGAAACAGATTATGAAAGGAAAGTGACCGATTCTAAGCCCTGCCCCCTTTCACCTGTCCAACCTATCAAACCTAACCTAATCAAAAAATATTTTCAGCAATTTAGCCACCCACTGCACGAACTAATCATTGGCCCAAGCCAATGACTTTGCTTTTACAAGGTAAAAAGAATGTAATGGAGGAATAATCTATAAAATGTTTTAACTTAAAATAAATTTCAGCATTACAGGCAAACTTTGATTTGCAATTGTTTTTTGTTTTGTTTTTGTTCTCCAGATCTTTTGTACACCGCGTGAAATAAGCATCGGTCACCTTTCATGGCTCAGAGATCGGTGAACGGGCAGCGGAAAGACAGTGTGAATGGGGTCTCCCTCCTTCTCTCGCCCTTGCAACAGCACCACCTGCAGGCGGGTACATTTAAGGCTGGACACATCTTTCCACTGTCGAACTGCAGTGGACGGACAGACAGACAGACAGACAGAACAGGGAGGGGGGAAAAGTTTGGGTTGGTAAGATTGTTCTGACAGCTCTTTTTTCACAGGCATATTTCCCATGAGGGTTAGAGTTAGAGCGAAGATGATCCCAGCAAACACACGTGGAGTACCATTGGTGTGTGTTTGTAGAAGAATGGTGGTTCTGCGTTTTCTGTAAATAGTTCCACTATACAGAGATGTCTCATGACTGTATAGCCTATCCTGCACAAACCCCAGCTGTTTTTTTAACACGTTTGAAAGTGTGTATTAACACAATATTGTATACAGTAGTATGTAGCCTATGTTTAATACACAGTCCAATAAAGTTTCTCAGCGTGGAACAACTCACCATCCGCAAGGTCCATGTAAACAAGGAACGCGGCATGCAACTGCGCACTGTCCTCAACCTGTAGATTCTTCATCTCATGATACTAACAGGGAGGCGAGACGTGATTAAAATAGAATTATGAAAAGCAGACATATGTCATTCATAATCATCGCGGTTGCTGCGGATCGATATACTTACCATAGGGTGTTGTAACATCCAGCTAGGCGGTAAGTTTTTTTCTGAAACAAGTTCAACCACGTTATCTGTACTGGATATGTCCGACATTCTAATCAAATGAACAAATTATTTGTATGTAATCATTTACGCCACGGTGCGTGTCGTGTAGACAAGAGGTTAAAGCGTGTATTCATTTGACATCCAATGTGCGACAGTATATGCAGTCCGGGTGGAAAATGTAATGTCAATATTACAAACATGCGGATAAACGTAGCCTGCCATAGAACATGCACGGTTAAACAAATTAAACTCTGCGGCGCGGTTTTACATGAGGCAAATATATAAGTATAAATATAAAATAAGTTATAAACCTATAAATTTCCAAACAATAGGCTTGTATTTTAGGCATAATTTGCTTTAGATGCCGTCAATACATGCTGAGATAAATTGATTTTAACAAAAATTACGCCACCTCATGGTTGAGGAGCAGAACGAATAGGCTACCATTAACTAGGTTGTGACAAGTAATAATGAGAGAAAAAAATTGAGAGTGAAAATGTAAATAGTCAATTCAATTTTATTTATATAGCCCTTAATCACATTGCAGTCTCAAAATGCTTTACAGCCTACATTTCACATGGAAACAAACAATACCCCCTTAACCTGCTCCTTCCCCCCCACAATGTGATTACAATTAAAATGATGTTGCAACAAATCTTATTGATCTAGATAATACCACCTTACACCCATGCATACAAGTAGGCCTACATGTAAATATAAATGTATCATATTGTTCAAACAATACACTTAAGATAGCTTACATCTCACATACCCAGTAATAACCAATAATAATAATAATTTCTATACTCATACCTAGTACTTACTTTATTTTTTGTTACACCTTACCCTGTAAGTACCGGCTGTAATTTAAAGTGTTACCATGTTAAGTTTGCATACAGTATTGTTCTTACAACATAGCCTATTATTACCACAACATTCAAAAGCACTATATGTGAAAATACTACAATATTACATACTAACTAAACTAACTAAAACAAACATGCTTGAAAGCTGTGATAAATGTACTGGGGCCAATAATCGGCCTCAGGAAAACATGAATGACAACAATTATATAATAAATACAATAATACAATTAAAAAAAGAACAATTGTACCCATAAGACACATGCTACTAAAACAAAGTATTAATTAGGATTCACACTTTCTGCCCACATCTCGTTATGATGTTCCTTGTGAAAGACCATTCCATCCGGATGTGTTCTCCATTGCACGGTGACATTCCCAGACACACCATTCTGTATCAGTTTCATCCGAATCTGAGCAAAAGAAACATGACAACTCTTTTCATATGGGTACTGGGGTACTGTTTTAGAATATATTTTCATGTTTCACTGTGTACGCCTATAACCACGCTGAAAATGCAAGCTCTGTCTCTACGATATACATCACACTGTATCAGCCTGTGCACTTTGAATTGAAAGCCCCTTTTCATAATGGTGGCACATTGGACCTCCCTCAACTCATGAGAACAACAAACATTTGACATTGAATTTCAAACACAGGCGCTAGCAGACATTTGGACTATAAATGGACTGCATTTTTTATTTTACTTTTATAACTTGTGGGAAGTGGTAGGGAAAGTAAATAAATAGTGTTCTGATTATTTGAGGTTAATGTGCCCAAAACAAAAGAAATGGCCATAGAACTGAAGAGGGGAGATGTCCCACTCACCACTGTTAATAAAATACAGTATAGCCGTTGAAAGAGTTAAAGCCTACCAATAGAAACTTAGAAATGAATGAACAGAAGCTCTGCCCTTCAAATTGGCGTTATGTGGTGCGGTCTGCTCCACTCTGTGTTCACATTATTACAGCCAGGGCTGTGTTTAAACAACACATTTCTCAGTTTGAACTCAGAATGGATAGCTAGTGCACCGTAAGGAGCAGTAGTCACTGACTCCACATTTAAGCAGCACAACAGCAAATGTCCTTCATCACGATTATTGTGCAGTTTTAATGTTGATTGTTGTGTCCTGCAGTCATTATACAACAATGCAGTTTTATGGCTATTTAGTGTGTTTTGTGTTTGTGCATTTCTTCGTGTACGTTTGCATCGCGACCAGAATTTCGGCTTGACCTTCAAGCAATCAGAACTCACATGGGGTCAATTTTCCGTAAACAGGCACTTTAAGGCGGAGTCAGCTAATACACTTTTTGTCAAATTCAGTGACTACATTCTCACTGTTTGTTAGTTGCATGTTCTTTCTGCACACATACAAAAATAATCAGGTGTTTCTACACAAGGCTTGAACTGCACCGCACGACACTCTCTCCCAGCATCTCCCAGCTAATTTATTTATGATTTACCTGCTGTATGAGGCCTTCGTTTACACCTGGCTCATCTATGCTCAGAGTGGCGGTCTGTATCGCCAGTCTCACTTGCATCTTTGCTACAGTGACATCTTGCATTCAGCAGGAGAAGGGGATACAGGAGGGAGGAGAGTGAGTTCACAACAAGCCTGCTTTCATGTATAGATTACTGTCATCAGTTAAATATGTTCTAAGAAGCAGAAACAAAAGAAAATGACCAATACACGCGCAATACCATTTACACTTACAGTCATAGCAGACGAAAGGTAGCGGTTCACTACAAGACGTTGCTCCCCAGTACATAGAAGGCAGCACAACTGCACAAGGGCCAGGCAGATTATTTCTGTTCTGCCATTCTCTGTATGGAGAAATACTCTGATCAGACCAGGTCCAGGAATCCCTGAAGAAGCCGATCCAGACAACGGCACCATGTGCAAGTGTCTGTATGGCCTGGTTGTCCTCTTTGCTCTGTATATTTGCCACATCGATGTAGTTTGCCCTGCAATATTTCTGACCATCGTACCAGGCCATTGCTTGTTGACTCATGACATACGTGCCCTGGTCTTTACCTAAAATTCAGAAAATGTAGTTACTGTATATGTTCAAATAAAGAACACTTAACCCTGCTATATTGTCAAATACTGCATTACACACACATTAAAGGTTCTGCATAGGTAGGCGTTTAGAGATATTAATTTAGTGTAATTAGTTCAGAAAGGTCAGCTATCAGTAAGTGAAATGCTCTGTGAGAATGTCTGCTATAATTGATAGGCCCCGCCTCCATAGAAGTCCCAATTGGTCTGTCACTTTGCCTGTCAATCACACGACACAGCTTTGGCTTGTCACTGATGGGCATGGTGACAGTAGACCAGCAGGCTCCGCAGGGGGTGGGGGGGGGCAGAGGGCTGGCTGGGTCTCTCAATACACCTCTCAAATCTTACCCAGAGCCATGGAAATAACAGAGTTACGCCAAGAGCCATGGATATAACAGAGTTACGCCAACAGAAATGTGAAATTTCCAACAGTCACCTGGTTCATGGAGACGCTAAACCTATGGCAAAATAGTTCCAGGAAGTGCTTGGTGGGCAGTTTGAATATATATATATACAGATATTTATTAGAACTTTATTTTTTGGTAATTAGTATTCAATAAATGCACCGATTTATAATTAAAAATATAATTTATAGGGTACTTTTAGCATTTAGGCTAACTTCCGGGAACTATTTTGAGGCTCTGTTGCTGTGGAAAAACAGTCCATTGGAGTGAACGGAGATGACACAACTCTGTTATTTCCATTGCTCTGATCCTACCTATACATTGAGCTTCAAAATGTAACTGGCTTACCAGTATTACACATGACTGGGTACATGTTGGTACATGATTCTGTTGTCCATGTTCCTGTTGATACCATTGCTGTGCAGTTAGCAACACTTGGTTGACCAGAGCTCCACACTTGATATATTGTCTGCTTGTCCTCATCGACGTCTGTGCGGAAAAAGGACCAGCGCCAAACAGCAAATTGTCCTATACTTAAACCTATCCAGGCTGTGTCAAAATGTTGGTTATTTTTAAGATATTCACTAAGCACTTGCATCTCATCATTGCTATCTACAGTGGCCAGATCGGTGTATTGGCTTCTGCAGTAGAGTTGTGCTTCTGTCCAAATCATGGGGCTGCTGATAAAATGATAACAATGAGGGAAGCATGAGGTTGTTGTGGTTGTTGTGATGTATATCTCTGTAAGGAAATAACAAGTCATTTGTTAATGTATTACCTTATTAGACAACAATTTAAGGTGAGGTAAGTGAATGTCCATTGCAAGCTAACCACATAGCTACTGTTTAAGCCACAGCTACAGGCCATATATAATATATTTAACTGATAGTAGAATATCCTACTGTTTAACACAAATGTAAAAGAGTGATGTGCCAAACAAAACTATAATTTGATTATGATATGGGAGCCAGCTATTGTATCAAAATCCTTTCTGGAAGTAAATGGGAATTAATTTGGAAGGAAAGGTCTAACAGCGGCTTCAGGTTCAGTGGAAGTGGGAATGGAGGAGAGAATCTCAGGGTTTATTAAAGCAAACCTGCTAGCGAACAGGTTAGGTTCACAGTCAGTTACCATGGTAACTTTCCCTGAGTTATCTTTCTGAAACAGAAAACTCAGAGTTGGACAAGTGAACGGGGCTTGGGATAGGTCAATTGATCGATCTCCATTGACTTTGTAGTGCATGAAGATGCTTCCTTGACAAAAAAATGAAAACTGCCGGATGCACATTGTGACTTTAGTTCTAAGCATATAAAAAATATTTCCAGAGAATCTCTAACTTAATTACTACAATACGCCTATGTGATACATTGAACGCAACGTATAGTAAGTATAAAAGTTAAAAGATTGCATATTCCAAAGCATTATGGCATATTTACTTTGCATATAGAAATAGCCAAGATGCCCACAAAGCGCTGAGATGAGGAGAAATTTATATCATTTTCTATGCAAAATGTAAATATGTGTTAAAACAAGTTCTAATAACCTAATCAACATTTTTATACAGCATCGCTTACTACCTGTAAAGAAACAAGATTTTGCTTCTGATACAATATTTTAGATAATAAATAAAAACATTTATTATAAATAAATATTTCTATAATTATAATAATAATAATAATAATAATAATAATAAACTCACCTAAGAGGAGCATAGAAATATAAACGATGATGATCACACCTTTCATATTTTATAAAACAAATGTGTTAATGTATATCAAAATAACCTCCACTGTATTTTTTCACTCTCCTCCCACAGCATTCTCCTTTCCAACAGATCTAAACTTTCCTTTTTATATTCTAATCATATGCACAGCATCAGATGACCTGCATTTGCTTCAACAGGGTGTCGTCACACCCGACACCTACAGCATACTGCTCTCAGCTGTGTGTCAGAAGCAGAGGACCATCCCGGGAAACCATAAACAATAGCTATGTCTCAACTTTCGTTCAACTTGTATTTGTCCCCAGGGAAATTGGGTTTGCATCAAGCGTGACAACGTTACTAGACAGTTTACAAACACAACAATATAATAACACGATACAAAAGCCGTTATAGCATTTCTGGAAAGGTAAGGACCGCCTGGGTGCCACGGGCGAGTAAATAAATAAAAAGAAAAGTTGACTGTTAGCTCATGATAATCATCACCTCATCATCATCTTCATCATCATCATCATCATCATCATCTTCATCTTCATCATCATCACCTCATCAAGAAACAGAGGAAAACAAACAAACAGCAGCTCCACTGCCACCTGAGTTTATTGTGTGTTTGGATGAAAAACAAGTACTTTATAAGGTGATTGAAATAGTTTAGTTACATTTATTTGAAGTTGTAAAAAATGACACTGTATGTAAAATGCATGTAAAACAGTAAAGGCAAATTCTATCCCATTTGACCATTGTGACTTTGGCCAAGGTTGCTTGAACACAACAGGCCAAAACACACAGAGATTAGTTCAATGGACTGCATTTATATAGCACTTTCATCCAGAGCGCTTTACAGTATTTCCAGACACATTCATACACCAATGGTGATTGCTTGCTCAAGGATGCTTACAGGTAGGTCAACACCAGGGTTTGAACCCAGAATCTTTTGGCTGGGAACCCAACACCCATACCACTGGACCATCCTGCAGCCTTAATAACATATTTAGGCTGCTAAGGATCACAGACTCCACCAGAGATGAAGAATGTACAGTAATGTACCTGTGACTTACAGTGAGTAGGCTACATGCGTCATGTTCTGCTTCCTTCCCTTCCTCTGGCTAATGTTTAAAGAACCCATAATAACACTAATAAATCTTACCGTAGGCCTGCGGGATGTGCCTCTGTGCATCTGTACTGTATTAATACCACGCTACGCTGATCAGTTCTGGGTATTTGGAAGGAAGGGTGAGGGGAGGGGTGCTCAACCTCTCCTATAAAACCTTTAATTCCCCCAGGCAGACCAACATAGCTAATATAGTTACTCGTCTATCAGTGTGCAAATGTTTTCAATACATCGTGATCAGCTTAGCTTGTGTTTTAGCCTGTGCTGCTGCTGTCATCCAATTTGGTCTCGTATGGATTCCTGATTAAAACGCCTGTAACAAAATCAGTTATTGAGTTACACCGGTCTACTGCCCTTGTACAGTATGTGACAAGACTGTCTGGTGTAGCAAAACCTAACTTAGATGAAGGTTAAGTTGGAAAATGGTGGCTGAAAAACACACACACACACACACACACACACACACAAGCACTCACGCACCATTTTATTCAATATACCAGACCCATATAAAAAGTAATAATGGTTGGCATATATGGCCTACAATAAATCAAGATGACGTGCCCTACAGTAAACTGTTATTCAATAATGTTTGGTGGTACAGGAGATCTCTTATTTCAAAGACCCAGAAAAATAAAAGATCTTTAGTCTACTAGTTTTCACAGGGCTTGTCCAGTCTCACAGAGAATCGTTTTGCTCGTCTGCCCAATGGAAACTTAGCGAACAGCAAAGGATCATAGGTGTATGTGCGCAAGACGACCACTGACCTGTTAACTGGACATATGCTGCGTTCAAACGGACCTCATGAACTCGTGATTACAACATGAACACGTGAACTAGAAGCTTTCAGATAAGTTCCACTTAACGACGTTGTGAAAACCACAATGGCGTTCATATGCGCTGTTCTCGTGAACATTGTAACCACGACCCCGTTTGAACGCAGCAATAGAACTGGCAGATGGTTCGGGAGCTGTGAAGTCTTTTGATGCGTAATGGAAACCACGTGATGGACGCACCTGCAGTTGATTTCAAACCATGTTGACTTTTGGGCATTATCAATGTTTGACCCTAGGATTATTTAACACGATTAATAAATTCATAACTGCGAGCTCACAATGGCTGAGATATTCAAACCGTGAAAAAACTGTGGAATAAGAATAGGCAGTTGTTGCCCAAGAGCAGGCATAGCTCTGTTATGACTGGAGACAAAGCACAGTATTACAGCCCATTCATTCAAAGTAGGTTAGTTAGTCTTGACGATGGTGATGATGGTAAATTGACTGCATTTATATAGCACTTTTCTAACCTTCCATGATGGTGATGGTGGTGATAATGGTACTATCTTGGCAGTTTAATTGAAAATCTCAGCAAAAAGAAGAAGCATTGCAACAGCAATTGTTTTAGTGGCAGTTAATAATCTTAGCTGTAAGAACAGCAGAAATACTGCATAAATTATTGCTACATGATATACAGCAGAGTAGATCACACACAGAAGCAATCAGAGCACATCTGGCTCTACAAATGTATTTTTTATTGGGTTTGTTCTAAAAAATGTAATTGAGACTTTATTAGAGTTTACTTTTAGTAAACAATAGATTACTCCCTGTTCCTTCCCTGCGGACATATTGTCATCAAGTCTTAAGTGAAACACATGGACTCATTTTAAGACCGTAATTTGCAGAAAGTGGTCATTAAACAAGGCATGCAGTATATACTTGCATTAGAAAACAGCGTATAACATGAAACACATGGTTTTATACACACCTAAGAATGGAACCAGCACCAGGAAACCATTTAGGATGAAAATAGAGAAGGCTACAGTCACAACAATTATGTACATTTGGCATCAACATAGCATACCCTAAGTGAATTACAGAAATATCAGACCAAATGCACACATGGAACTTCTCAAAATGAAAGCAGAGAGCTCAGGAATCAGCATCCTACAGTATATCGCAAGTTGGATTATTAAAAACATCTTTCAGTATATATCTAATATAACTAATATAATATAATATAATTATACTTCTGTAAAATCTACAGGGGAACCACGATGTGATATGATACAATAGATTCAAGCAGTGTGAAGATTTTCTCACTGCAATAATTAACAATTCAAAACAATGATTAATATTACAGTTATTATTATAACAATTATCTTAACCAAAATGCATAATCACACAAATGACTTAAAAGGATAGGTTCACTTTATGTCAACCCAGACCTTATTAAATATTTGTATGTTCTTTTAGAAAATAGACATAAACACATTATATTAATATACAGTATGTGTTTGTATTATATGCTGAAAATGTCAGGCTTTACTGAACTCCATGAACCAGGAAGATACTCTGCTGCACTTTGGCTTCACAGAATGCGTTTTAATAAGGTTCGGTTGAACAGAAAGTGTCAAGCCATTAAACGTAGTCTATGTGGACCTGTGAGCTTCTACAAATACGTCAAGTGTGTTGTTGTTGTTGTGTTGTTGCCGGGAGCCCCTTGCATTTCCGAGTGCCTACGCTGCTACCCAGAGGATCGACACGGCGCTGCCCGTCTCGTGGCCGACCTGGTTGACTCGCCCGCGCACACAGTCCAGCGTGAAGAACACCGCCGTGCCGTTTCGCACGGCGAAAGACGCCCGCAGAGCCAGGCCAGCCCACTGACTGCCCTCGGGCATCTGCCCTGCCACCTGCTGGGCCAGGGGAACCGCCCCGCCGCCCCTGCCCCCACCACCACCTCTGCCCCGCCCCTCTGCGCTGCGCTCCCACGCCCGCCCGTCGGCCCGCCTGCGCAGGGTGACCTTGACAGTGCTGCAGGAGTGGATGAGCTTCATGTCCAGCGCCAAGCTAGCCGTCCCGCTAGCGCGAAACACAAAGTCCCGCCTCGGCTCCGCCCCTGTCCCCACTCCCGGCAGCAGCCCCACCTGGGCCACCTGCGGAGACGTCTGCCGGAAGAGCAGCGGCTTGTCGCGGACCACGCCCGCGGGCATGGCGCCGCGAGCCACGGCGGCCGACAGCGTGGCGGAGACGGCAGCAGGCACCCACAGCAGGCTGAGCGCACTGGCGCCTCCGCCGGCATCGTCGGCGAAGTAGCGCACGTGACACTGTGCCGGCGACTGCACCTCGAAGCTCAGCGTGTCGCCGGGCTCCACAGGCGCCGCGCCCGACACGGACAGCGAGGCGTCCCGGTAGTGCACGCCGGGGCGGAATGACCGCGCCAGCTCTGCCGCCGTACCGTTGCGGCCGCGGTACGCCGACAGGCGGAAGCCCTCGCTCACACACGCCTGGCCCATGGAGTACAGCGCCTGGCGGAAGTCGAAGCGCACGGCGCCGGCCTCGGCAAAGCGCACGCCGCGGCCGTCGTGCGCCAGCCCCAGCACGTAGGCGTCGGAGGTGGCGGTGGCTTTCAGTGTTGGCCGGTAGCTGGTGTGGTAGTGCGCCGCTGCTGCCGCCGCCGTGGTCTGCGCCGTCATGGCGACGGCGCCTGTGTCGTGCGACAGCCACAGGAGGGTGAGCGGCGTCGCGCCGCCGGCGGCGTCGTGGCGGAGCAGCAGCCGGTCGCCGCTGCGGTTGCAATGGTGGCCGGCGCTGCGCACCTGCAGGGACAGGGCGTCGCCGGGGGCCACCTCGGCCACGCCGCTGATGCTGAGGCTCTGGAGGGCGGGGACGTCGTGGTCACGCTGCTCCACGCGCACCCCGCTGAGGTCCCGGCTCCCGTCCGAGACGTTCAGCCGCAGACTCACCTGCAGGAAGGTTCGGCAGCTGTGGCTCAGCGCCAGGTTCCCGTCCAGCCACACCAGGCCGTGCTGCCGCATCGCCAGGCAACCGTCCTCCCCCGCCGAGGCCACGCCCCCGTCCGGCGAGGTGGCCGCGCCGCCGCGCACCCGGAGCCGCACGCCGGCCGTCAGGGCCTGGCCGGGCGCGTGGTCCGCGCCGGCGGGCAGACCGACGTCGGACGCCCAGGAGAGGGAGAGGGCGCTCTCGCCATAGGAGGACGAGAAGGAAGAGGGGGAGGTAGAGGAGGAGGACGAGGAGCAGGCGGTGTCAGAGGTGAAGGTGCAGGGAGTGGCGGCCGGCTCCCCCTCGCACTCGGAGCACGCCTGGCACTCGCCGGCGCGGGCGGCGTAGAAGTAGCCGTGGCCGCACACGCCCGAGTTGGCGTCTCGCTCCGTCATGCCCTGGCACCGGAACCCACCTGTCGGTGCACACGGGGGAGGGGGGGGGGGGGGGAGACACGAGCTGCGTTCACACGGTCAGCGGTTCTTGCGTGCTCACACGGCACACAGAGAGTTTGTCATCTATTGTGATTTATTTTGGCTGGATGCATTTGAAATACTACAGCTATGCTTCAAGAAGGGAACATTTCCTTTAGCTGGTTTTATTTCCCCAAGTGTGGGAAAACATAATATGTAGGTTTAAGATCAAACCGTAAATAAAAAAGACTGGTGTTGTCGACTAGCTAATATACTACTGTAGTGGAGTATATACTATTGGACATCTTTTTGGCAGTTGCTTGTACTCCCATACAGATCAACATTTCTTTTCAGTTGGTGTTGCACTTTTAACCTTTACCATGCCCTAATTTCATTGGCTATCTGGCTGGGAGTGCACCGATAGTACAGTGATGATAGGGTACCCTCCATAAATGATGTCACACCTGGGGGAACATCTGTTTTCACCACAGTTGTCTAAATGACATGTTAAATGCATTTAAAACTAGTGCATCCTTTTGATTCAGAAAAGACAACTGACCACTGAAACTGGAAAAGCATCTTGTCTTATGACAGTGTTGAACAGTCAGTGAGAAAATCTTTGTACCTGGGGTGTTGACACATTTCTTTTTATCTCCACAGAGGTTTGAGATTTCAAGGCACTCGTCTCTGTCCTGCAAAAATGAACAATAAACGTGAGTTTATTTGGAGTGTATTCATCGTCGTCAGTGACTTGTCAATAAACTGATAAATGGGCCACTTGTAAGTAATGTTTTGCATTCAGATTCCGCGAACTGAGGTGAACGTTTTTAAAATGTGAAACTTTTGTGTAGGTTAAATTCCAACGTACGGTTGCATACATTACAAATTGTTAAGATTTCAAATGTCACCCTTATTAGTCAGCGTCCACGTGTGTTCGCCATGAATTACCTCCTCAGACTGTTTGCGTGTTTGCAAATGTTCATGGTGAACTCTAAGCAAACGTTCCCCATCGTACGCCGAATTTGAATGCGCCTCTGCGGTGGGTCTTTTAAAATGACACCGTGAGGACCTGACTGGCCCTGCCCACCTGGCATATCCGGTCTGCGTGGACGGAGCACTGGGCGACCAGGAAGAAGCCGGCTGGACACACTGTGCACTTCTCGCAGCGCAGCCGACCGCCGACACTCAAGGCGCAGTACTCCTCAGCGCCACACCCACCACAGGCCAGCAGGGGGCGACCTACCTGTTGGAGGTCACATATAGTTGCAGTTGCTATGATATATTACAGTAAATAGAAAAATTGGATTAAGGTAAAATTGCATTCGTTTATCACACGCTATTTTGCTAGGCTATGCAGGTGTCTTTACAATACTATATAATGCTGAAGGCTATTTACAATACTATATAATGCTGAAGGCTATTTTTATTTTCAAGTTTTCGTCCAAACAAAGAAACTAAACAAAAAATAAATCAATAATGAAATATTGAAATGTTTTCCAATCACTTCATCTGATGTTTGCATTAGTAATGATTCTCAGGTACCTCCATGACGCTGGCTGCCATGTCCACCTTGTGCACAGCGAAGGCCTGCTGCGGGTGGTGGCTTCTGACCTGACCCCTCAGAGCCTCCACGTGGCTCTCTAGCTCCCCCTGCAGGTCGAGGAGGGACGCTATCTTGATGCTCTCCAGCAAGGTGTGGTACTGGGCCTTCACCTTGTTTACCACCACATCACCACCACATCATCATCATCATCACAATCTTCATCCTTATTTTCTTCATCAACTTAATACTCAACATCACCATCACCACCACTCCTGCCCTATACCTCGCCCATCTGCTCGTACATCCTCCTCTGCTGCTCCAGGATCTCCCGCTGCTGGCTCACCAGCGCCACCTGCTGGTCGCTCAGGAGCCTCTGCAGCTGCCGCACCTCTTCGCTCTGGCTCCTGAGCGCCTCCACCAGGCTCTCCTGGCCCCGGGACAGCTGCAGGTGCAGGACGAGAGCGTCCTCCGGGGGCACGTCGTTGGAGCCTGCGGCGACGGACGAAACCCCATTGTCTTTTAACTTTAACATTTTAAACGTTTAAAACCCGCCTGAAAAACGCTTGAGGAAGGGTGGCTGGCATAGCTTTGAACTTTAGAATGTGAAAATTTTTTGTTAAACAACATATTTGTTAGATTCAAACTGTAACGCTTCGCCATGCGTCAGTGTGTTCGCCGAGATAACTACCTCCTCAGACCGTTTTTTTGCGTTTTGTGTGTGTTTGCAAAGGTTTGCAGCGAGCTCAAAAGCTCGCAGGTATTGTACCCCCGGCCAAAAGGCCACGGGGTTTGAGCCACGGAGTTGGCCTATAGGCGGAGTTGATCAAGACGCCCAACATGGCTTCTAACTCTAACTTTGGGTATAATCATCTGCTTTGCTATTGTTTTTTCCTTGTGCAAGATCGGGTTTGGGTTATAATCTGAAATTCAGGTTGTGTGCCTGGTCAATAGCCAGTTGTAGGCTATGTCTTATGGTCAATAGGAGCCAAAGCTCTATAAGATAATGTCTGGAGAAGTTTTTTTCTGTCAACTTGTACCGGTTTCGAGATCAGCTGCATGGCAACTTTGTTTTTCTGAAGAAATCAGCACACGCTGCATATAACCAGGCCTATTCTTTCCTTGATCAATATGGTAATTACATTATTCAATAAAAGGTTAAATCAGCCAATGTACCCATACTTTTTGTCAGCGAATCTCCGCCTGCTTATCAGGACAGAACTTTGGACTGTTTTATTTTACAACATGCGGGATGAGTTCGCCGTTCCTTTGGAGCCGACAGTTATTATAGACCCACCTGGTTTCATGTCACACGTCAGCTGTATTCCCAGGGCCGACATGCTGCGTTCCGACTCGACGTCGGTGAAGTCGCTGAGAAACTGCGCCGCTCTGTCGGTCACGTGTACCGGGGAGGACTTCGCTGACCCGTCTTCTCCCGTGGTACCGCACTCGACTCCGACGCACGGTCTAGGCTTATGACGCATCCGCACTGGAAGTTTACACTCGATGCCTTTGCACAGGGTTGCGCCGTCGTTGCTCGTCTGCCGAGTGGGGACTTCCCCGCGTTCACAAACGCCCCCCGCGCAGCCCGGGTGGTACACCTCCGCCGTGATTGTCCTCGAATTCGTCCGTCTGCTTCCGTCCGTGTGCGTCGCGGCTACGTGCCCGGTGCCCCCGCGTTGGGACTGGACGATGGTGTACGGCGCCAGCGGCGCGCTTATCTGGGCCTGATGGTGACTTGTTTGCGCATGACTCGTTTGGTAGCCGGAGAAGATCTGCGCCGTTCTGCCGCTGGCTTGTTGTCGGGACGACGATCCTGCTGCATCTGCGCGCATCTCGCAGCGCTCTCCGACGCACGGTCGACCGCGGGCGTGTGATGAAAAACACTGGGGTCCCCTGCAAATCTCAGCTCCGCATTCCGTTACGAAGAGAAAAGACGCTGTACACAATATATTTATGACAGAAATTGGCCTGCGCGCCATTACTGTTGCAAAAATGTTACAAATATTTACACAAACTCCAGCCGCTCCTGACTTTTACGCATCTCCAAAGCGATTGTTCTTTGCACATATAAGTCTTCAGTTTTCACAGAAATCGTTTTATGGCCTCGTGAAGATGGTTTATAAAAAGTATAATTTCCCCAGAAAATATGTTCTCAGTCATTCCTTAACACGTTAGTGTTTTTGCTCCATGCGCGCATGGCAGCTCCTAGTTCTTTTGCCTTGATGTAGATATAGCTGCAGTCTATGGGCCACATGTGGCGTTTCTCTGCTTCTAATTGGCAACAGGTTTTTTACCATAGTCTTAAATTAACCCTTAGCTTTCCCTGACATACCACGGTGCAGAGTCATGCTCTCCCATTGATCCTGCCTGCATGTGGTAGATATTTGGAATATTTTGATGCGTGTTATAAAAATTTCTCAGACTTCTGTGAGTGGCAGGTCTGTTTCAACCCCCCCCCCCAGGAATGACAGTTCAAAGTATTCACTTCATTATCGTGAAATTAATATGATTATTTGATTATTTTCCTCCACAGGCTTACTGTAATTTATATCAGATCAAATCAGTTATAAGTCATTATGCCTTGCAGTTAATACTGTATATTTCTTTCTTTCTTTCTTTCTTTCTTTCTTTCTTTCTTTCTTTCTTTCGACAGGATGAGACATGTGGGGTTTTAACAAGGCACGGCAAAAGGAAGTTACTACAGTACCAAAACGACTGCTCTTCCATCGGATTTAGCTTTGATGTGAAGCGTGTGGTGTAGACTCAAAGTACAGAGGTGGAACCTCTAAAACGCCACTCTGATGCTGCAGCATTAGAGCCTTTCTCTGTAGTGTACACTGTATTATTACACTTTGTACGACTCATTTCCACCCTGTGGCGACATGGATTAAAGCTTTACATTGAAACACGAGTTACACACTCATTTTCTTAGATTGGATGGGGAGTTTAACATACACCTATTAACACCTTAATAATAATAATAATAATAATTTATTTTATTTATTATTATATTCAAGTTATTACTTCTACCAGTAAGCAAAGGTTCAGGAATCAAGGCTATTTTAGGATATACTACAAACTTGCGTGTGCGCACACACACACACACACACACACACATGGGTTTTCTTCAGTGTGTGTTGGACCACACAGGGTTCCTGCTTCATGCAGTAAACAACAGAACTGCAGAGCTCCCAGTGGTAACCTGCAGAAATGTGAGGCTTTACCAACAACACAGTGGTAAGTCAGAATACTGTATAATTTGCTAGGAAACATGAGGTATAACAATAACGCTTGATATTTACAGGGACCTTTCAGAACACTCAAGAACACCTTGCAAAGTACACAATTAAATTACATGGCTAAAATGCACAGTTGCAAACAATGAATCACGTAAATAGCCATATATGCATAATCAGACAAAAAAGGTCATATTGAAGACATTTCTCTAGAATAAATTTAAGACTATATTTTGCCAGTGATAAATTACCATATTAAAAACGAGAACCATATATAGACTATGCTAATGCACCTTTCTGTACTTCCTGCTTTCACAGAAAACCCTCACACCAGAGACCATGCATGTGCGTGTCTGCTGTACAGATGCGTTGAATGACAGAAGGCTTTAGCCGTCACACGGTTAACATATTTTACATGACAGTTGATTTGCAAAGAGAACAGGTAAGAACTCTGTCTGGACGGATCATGTATTATATTATTTATTTATTTATTTATTATGGGACATTGTTGATTTGTTTATGTACACAGTCTAGCTGTAAGCAATATTTAAAAGATACCAACAAATTATGTTACAGAGTGATGTTCATGTAAGTGTTTGATTTTATGTGAGGAAATGCTGTGAAATGTGCATATTCTGGATAAGGAAACACAAATGTAATACAACACAATAATATAAAACAATATCTTAGGTAACCATTCATTTTCTTGACACATTTTAAACACATTTAATCATACAGGCTACTCAGATAATACATTAGGTTTGCATAAGATACTACTAATCATCTTGTTTCAGAATGTGAGTTTTCTATTTATTATACAGCTGTGGAAAAATATAATAGACCACTGCTTGCACATTCTTCAATTCTTTATAATAAATACAGAGTCTAACATAAATAGAAAAAGTCTATAAATATAAAAATACATATTTTGCATGTAAATAGAAACATTTATAAATAGTAAACATTTTAGAAATTGCTGCAGTGGACTGTTTTTTTTAAATGGCTGTATATATATTTAGACAATACTGTAAATCTGCCTATATATATATATATATATATATATATATATATATATATATATATATACACCTACAATTTTTAATTATTTATATATATAAAATTTCAAAATTCAAAGCTTACCTTTCTTATATTAAATGCTATAATTATAGTTATTAGTCTTCCCCAGCCCCACTTTATTGGAGACCCCGCTGAATGTTGTCCACCATTATGCCAGTATAAAGGGCTGTTGTCTACCTCACACTATTGCCAGAGCTACGTTCCAAGCCATTTCTTCAACCATATTAAAATAAAGGTGAAACTGAACATAACAAGACAACTTTGGAAGACAGTGTGCAGTTGCGTTTTGTTTCCAGACGGTCCCACCAAGTATTCCAATGCAGTTTTATAGAAGGCCGACAGCTTTCTGCTAATGTTAGAGTTAAATGCTTGCATGATCACATCAAGCTTTGTGGAGACAAACTGTCTCCACATAGCAGCCAATTGCCATGTGTGTCTCTAATTAGAAAACAACAGGCAACAAACAGCTCTGTACCACAAGAAAGTGCAATAGTTGTTAGTTTACTGCCAATCGGTTTGCTTTTTACATTTATGCATGGCATTCTTGCTGAATCACCTGTGTGTGTTTTGTCAATCATTTCTGTTTGACCTCAGGCGGTTGATATTTTTGTTGATGTTGAGTGGGCAGAAAACACGCATTGGTTTTCAGCAGATTCTGACGTGTGACATTGAAATATACATCTATGTGACGTGTGACGTGTTTTGTATCATCAGCTTTGGTGAGAAGAAACCCGAATGGCATGACCAGCATTAAAAATACCTTCATCGTTTGCAGAAAATAGATGCACTGCTTATTCTGAGACTTCCAAAATAGAAAACAGAAGTTAGTATTTGCTTCTACTCATTATGTTAAATCATGTGTGCTGTTTGCCTTCATATGGAAGCAGTCCTTCTCTGTGCCTCTCTCCTTTCTCCTTTTACTTTATTCTCTCCTCTCACTACGTTTCAATTTGACCTCTTAATATAAACTCTGTCTCAGTGTTTGTTTAAGACAGAGAGAAGCTATTTATGTGTTAGCATGCATATATACTGTACATTAAAGTATGTTGTATATCTGACACCCTGGAGCACATGCATGAATTATAATTAGTTTAACAGCTACAATTGTCCACTACACCATTCATATTTAGATAATATATTTATACTACTACTACTTCAAAAGTATTTGAAATCAAAAGATTTGTATGTGATTAGCTGTAGTCATTGGCTATTAGCTAGAACATCTATTGGGCAATTGGTAGTAGGGTGCTCATTCTTCTGGAGTTTGGCATATAAGTTGCTCCACATGCGCAATGTATTTTGGACTCCAAAGCTGGCCTGTAGGAATCTCCATATGGGCAAGTCAGCAAGCTATAAAAGCTGTAAATTATAACGTGTTGCTGAGTGTGGATGCTGCATTCCCAACTAGACAGGGCTTCAGGAAATTCACTTATAAAGCGAATGTGTAGTAAGTGATAGTAAGCTAATACACTTAGTTAAATTCACCAAATATCTCCTCGCAGTCCATGTGCGCGCTGAACAAAAAGGCTATGTGGAATCTGTGTTAAAGGTTGTGCTATCTATAAAAGAAATTCAGGAAATATTAATACAAGAGGAAACACACTCTCTTGACAAGACTAAAAACAGACAAGACACAACAGTGAGATTTTCTCACACTGCTACTTGTCGACTTCTCTTTGAAATCTGCATATTGTTTTTACTTTTCAGCCAACATGGAACATGGAAACCACTTTAGTAAGTTTAGGCTTTGAAAACAGTCTACATTTCTCCTCCTGTCACTGGATTAATTACGCATATGTGTGACTGTTGAACATATGTGCTTCCATGTGCAGTTCTGGACCACAAACATGTCCATTAAATACAGCTTCCTTTTAAAATATATATTTACAAATTAATTTGAACGTGTTTCTATGTGTGACATGATGTAATGTCCTACTGCTCATTCATAAACCGTGGAATGAGCAAATTTGTAATGGCAAGTACTGCAATTATTCAGTGGACCCGAAATGGAGTTGAGTAAAACTATGTTCAGATGTCAGACAAATTTCAGATTGTTAAGCTGTTACACAAAAGGCTACTGTAATAAGTAATCATGCTTGTATTGTTCCCAGATGGATGAAATAGACGCCCTCTTCAGCAATCTACTGGCAGATTTCAATGATATCACACAGGTGAGATTTCTTCATTTAATATGTTTTTTTAATCAGATATTAGCCATTAGTGTGTGTTTGAGTTTATGTGGGTTTGGGAATGGCTGGGGGTGTTCACCATAAAACCAACATTACACATCACGCGTAAGGAAACCTCATCTGGAAGTAAACAGAACCAAACAATGTTGTAACATTGAACATCTTTCCCCAGTCTATCACATTCTCTGTTCAAATGTATCAGATGAGTTTAAATTCCTGAGCTCCCGCCCGCTCGCCAATCCATGTCTTTTGAAGTAATAGGGAACGCTTACAAAAAAAACATTTAAAAAAAAAAAATTTAATAAATAAATAAACCCTGATGCTACCAAAGTCCTTATGAAAGTCTGACCACTCGGCAGCCATCTTGGAAACGACTCTTGGCCGTTACAACAGGTTAACAAGACCTGTTGTCCCCTATTTAAATGTGTCAGTGCAACCACACGATTGGCCTAATAGGTTAACAGCAGATGATTGGCACTTTGGAGGAAGTTTACATCTTTAAACGGTCTGTCTCTTTTATGTAATTTCTCTGATACTTTTCCAAAAATAGTTATATTCAGAATAATAGAGTTCTATTGTCTCTGGTACTTCTCCCATAGAGTTCTATTGTCTCTATATAATGTCTCTGGTTCTTCTCCCATAGAGTTCTATTG
>JAOEGT010055599.1:7500-18640 GCA_025447795.1 Speoplatyrhinus poulsoni | reverse complement strand
AAAGCTACAAACACTCCATTACACATACACACATGACTTCCTGTTTTAAGGCATGTGACAGGAAATGACATCACTTTTCAGTTCAATTATTGTCCAGTAGAGGCAGCCAAACAAAATATGAAGGTGACAGAACAATACTAGTACTATTAATAGTAATAGTAATAGTATATTACAACACTGCTGCTTACACAAGCATACCTTCTGCATTTAAGGTGGTGGCTTCACACAGCCAAAATAAAACAAGACACGGCCACAGCGGCCAGAAGGCGAACAATAACGGACACAGCACAAAAGACAAACTGCAACCTATAAATCCATACACCCACACAGCTGTAAACAATAAATAATCAACACAAAAGGACGCGTGGTAGGGTGCGTTGGGGACTTGGGCAAAAGGTGAGCGGAGGCGGAATGCACACCGGCAAACAAGGACGGCTTGGAAGGTGCGCCGCCCGACGATGAAGCTATGTTCTCGAGAATGACTAACCCTCCCTTTAATGCATTCAATAGCATAGCCCTCACAGGATGAAAGGTAAATAACAAACAATATAGGCCTTACATCATGACAGATAATTCATCAAAGTTAGCATTACTATTTGTAATTTTATCATTCAAATGTTTCATATATAAAGGTCTCATTTTAAAATGATTTTCAAATACATATGTTCAGACTATCTATTGTAGTATTAATCAGAAAATTATTCAGAAAAATCTTAATGTCTGCAAAGAGATTTCTAATTGTAACAGAATAAAATAAAATACAAAGCAACCAATAATATGAAATGTATTATTTGCTGAAATGAGGTCCAATGAATACAGTTCAGTGAAACCACTGTCATGTAGCATGCAATGTTTTTTTGGAAAAAGGTTAAGTTTGGAGGGATTTTCTTCATATGTTACAGTAGGTATGGGAGTGTATACAATAATAAGGTATCTAACTAATACACTATGTCAAATATAACTTTTTTCATCTGAGAACTATTGAAAAAAGTTAATACTTCTTTTCTCATAAGCACTTTGAGTTTGTTATACATGGACTTATATCTTCTTAAATTGTCTTTATAAGCTGTATGTCAGTCATCATTATCACGCTTACATGTCCAGAATACGGCTACTTGATTGTTAACTGGTACTAGGAAGAGACAATATTTTCCCAATATCGGTGTGTGTTCACTGGCTACCAGTTACATATACAGTATAATCTATGTTAAGCCATCAACTGACAGCTGATGGCTAGAGGTGGGCAGACTACCATGGCCTGCCTGAACTAACACTACGCTTGATAACAATAAAAAGCTTGATATATAACACATTTTTACCTTTGACAGTACTATTGAGAAGACATGACATTACAGTAAAAAGCAAGGATGATCCCTGGTTATTAGGTAATATCACAGTACTGTAACATTTTATCATAATACATTACCTTCAATTACATTTGTGTACCTAAGATCATCAGATCTTTGTACTGCCATATTGCCACTAACAGAACATGCCACTAAGTTGGTTCAAGATTAGATGTCTTAGAAGAGAGGGCTCATTTAGTAGGAACTCATCTGTGAATATCAGCAATGTTGCCAACTCTCTCCTTATTCATTGTCAAATTCTCTACAGTCTCAGTGCTTCATTATCTGCTAAAGTAGCACGCTCGCACATGCACAAGCACACACACACGCACAAACACACACACATAGATGACAGGTGCACAGAGAGAATAAAAACCTATTAGCATAAAACTGTTGAATAGAAAGCAATTAAAAGGAAAACACACAAAGTTTAATGGAGAAAATAGGGAACAAAATTAAAGATGGAATATGGAGGGTTTTTTCATGTTAAAATGACAAAAAATCTGAAATATAAGAATATATTAAGTATTATCACATGGTCGTTCTGTGGCCATGTGTGTCCGTGACGTAGTCATTCTCCAATTTATAAAATTATTGAATTTACTCCGATAATAGGTTTGTGCTGTGGTATATGGTGAGGCAGTCCGGCAGCATAGACAAAAGAAATGAAAGTACATACTGTATACATCAGTATGGACCAACTGCCACCATATGCTACAAGGACCAATGACTTGGGTAAATTTGTGGGATAAGTAATCTGTCACCTTCACTATAAACGGTGGCATTATCGTGCTTTACTGTGTAACAGACCCAGGGAAACCTCATCTTAAGAAATGCTGCAGCACCATGGATGGAGTCCAGGATGAGGGCAGCAATAGCATTCGCTCCAGAGCCACCTTCACCCTGCGCTCAGTTCGGGGTGCTTTTCCAACATCCTCTCTACTCCACTAAGAGGCAGGCAAGAGATCAAGAACGAAAGTTCAAATCACAGCAACCCCATTTGAGCTATGAACTCTGGAGTAAGGCCGACTGCCCCACTTTGTTGTGGTCCGCATGGCCTCTCCTTCTATCCCCCAAGCTGGGAAACAAACCCAGCAGGCACTATTATTAAGGACAAGCTACACCCTAGCTGCCTCAAGGCCTATCATGCTGTCTCTTAGCAGACATCTGAGCTAAGATAAAAATGCATTGGTTTGTTGCTCCAGATTTGTTCCAGTTTCATAAATCTTAATCAAAGTCCCTTTCTATTTATCTTGACGTGTCGTCGTTAGAGATAACATACAGTATTGCACAATATGATCAAATGATTATTAGAGATGTAGACACTGCATTGGGCTTGTGTCAGTATGCAGACTTTTATTTTAAATTGCCTTACTGCAGTATGAGCATAGAAAGTACAGTATCAAATCCAACTGTGCCACACTTTGCTTTAGTTTAGGAAGGTCAGACAGTTGACTGTGCTCATTCTAGTGCTACAATAGGCTAATAATAAAGCCCTTAAAGCAAAATCAGTTATCAGGCCACTGGGGAAAAACCAAGCCTGTGTTCCTGATCTCTTTTAGTAATTTACAGTCAGGAAAATAACAGCGGGGAGAGTGATGGAGGGAATCGGACATTTACGAGAGATGGATGGAATTAGGACAGAGGCCAATATAGGGAAGAAGAGAAGAACAGGAGATGTGGTGGGCACGGAGTGCTGTTTTTAAACACAAATTCTGTATTGCATATACAGATAGTAAACAGGCCTGTGACCTACAGTAAAGGTCTAATCACTGTATGACACTGAAGATGACCTTGGCAGTGGCAAGAATTCACAATGCACAAACAGACGTACAAACACACACACATGCGCACACAATCTGACAAGCATGCTGATATGGTTAATGGAATGGCTACAGTAAGGCTAACCTTTAAAGCAACACATTTCTCTCTGACATAAAACAACCTTGCATATCAAATTGCACGCGCCCACATTCACAAACACACACACACACACACATTATTTACTCACCACCACTAGAGCAGATGATTGATGGGGCAGGCTGCCATATCTATCTCACAATTGACCTCTTCAATCAACTCATTACCTGTCAAACACCTACTTACTTGGCATGCACACACACATGCACACATTCGCACACAGAAGCCATCGGTCCTGCGTGGTTGCTGGGGTAACATGGGTCAGTACCTCTTCAGCTATGTGCTCTCCTCTAAAAGGAAAATGAAGATGAAATGAGAACAACACATGGGGCTGAAAACAGTATAGTAGATCTTGGGAAGATATGACAGGAGTTGCAGGACTTGGCTATCTCAATGTTTCTCGTGGTCCAGCTTCATTTGGCATCCTTAACGGAATGCCTTTCAATTGCAAAATAAAATAATAATATTAATTAAAATTGTGATTTAAAAACTTTGAAATATAAGCAAATATACAGCAGCTTATCCGTGCTATTGTAACACAAATTACAAAGCAGGTGTGAGGTGATACTCTGTGAGAAAAAAGGCATACATTTGTTACATTTTTTAATAAAAACAAAACACAAATTTAAGAGAAAAAAACATGGATGTTCTCTGAGATTTGGAACCACAACACCTCACGTTGCAAGGCCTATCTTGTCCCGCTGTACCACACATACCATTTAAATTACCAGATGTAACCAGCTACAGTATACTGTTTGCTTTGTATTTCCATATGCACAAAAGCTTTTAACTCATAAACCAATATGCTCACTTTATATACAGTATATACCTTTATTTAACCAGATAAAAGAAAATTGAGATTAAAATCTATTTTACAATCTCTCCTGGCCAAAAGAGCAATTTAAAACATTCATATAAAACATGTAAACACACAATGTCAACAATTTAATTCCAGTACCACAACAAATGAACAGCATAACACTATCAGTCATATTCAATTAGACATAAAGCAATTGTAGTCCTTGTCCCATTTCACATCCCTTAAAAGTAAGACAATCTTTGAATTAAATCAACTCACGCAGCTCTAAGTCATACTGTACATCATTCTAGGCGGTTGGGGTGGAAATTTATGGCAATGTCTCTTCAAAGTCTGGTTGATTATTATGATTGGAGAAGAAAAAAAACATCTTTAGGACTTTATAATTTCATAGAATGTAAAAGATTTAGTTCAACTATGTGTACTATTTATCCATTGACATTTTCAAATGATTAAAAGCATTAAAAATGTGTTATATACTGTGCCAGTAAAACAAGACAATATCTCACGACTCTCCACGAGTAATGCCAATTGGTTACTTCTGCCAAGGCCACAGAGAATACTGGAAAATAAATTAGTGTGCAATAGACCCTTTTCACACACAAAATATGTCCCACCAGAAATGGTCATAGATGGGTAAACAACAGCAGGCACAGACATATTTGATGTCTGGCGATATATTTTATTTTTTCTACATATTTAAGAAGTGTTTGGCAGTTTGCCACCCCAGATAATACTATTATAGTTTGCCAGTTTTCGTTGACTGAGGGCAAAGATGGCAAAGTCTATGACGATTTACAGTATGACAAACAGTGTGTGTATGTGTGCATGTGTGCATGTGAAAAGGGTCTATAACTCTGCTCTAGTGTAATATCCCGGGAGTTAACATTGGACAACATCTGTCTATACATATCTCACCTTGAGACTCTTCCTTGTTTATTTCATATTTATTCTGTGACAAAGTAATGCTCAGCAGACTTGAACTCTTCTTCTGTGTGGTTTCTAAGCATGGATTGGGTGAAATGCTAAGTAACAGGACATTTTCTTCTTTAGAACATTTTTCCTTTTAGGATTTATGATACACTGTTCAACACTGAAGATTGAAGCTTGTTTTGTATAGTGCCTTAATGTTGTGCTATAGGGTAAAGTGTGTTCTTAAAAAGAGAAAAGAGTGTGGAGGTTTGTCGAGTCTCTTGCGGAAGATGGGCAATATTTCAGCAGTTGCTGAAAGCTGAGCTTGGATGGGTCTTGAGATCTCGTAGCGATGGCAATGCTGGCCGGCCAGCCGAGATCGTAGAACGAAATGCTCGTCTGGACCTGGATCCGAACCATTGCTTGGAGGTAGCTCGGGTACCCTTACCCGTATCCTTCACATAGAAAGTAATTGCATTAATTCTTTCGACTGATACTTTTCCATGGTAAAACTTAGGACAGAAGTGACGCTGAGGTGTTTCTTTGGTTGATAATAATGTCAGGAGTATGCATATGCTGACTAATGCTGCCTGTTTAGGCAGTCAGGAGGCCTATAGTTCCACTCTCTTGTCTCTCTTCCATATCTTTTATTTTCACAAAACACATACAGTCAAGAGAAAATCTCTTGTTTAGCATACTACATTTATAAATGTATAGCAGTGCATAGTGTATGTATATGTAGTTTGTAACAGAAACATTGTTACCCAAATAACATGCACACACACATAAGCATTTCACATCAGAAATATTGTATCACATATTGTGACAAGCATAAGATCCTTTTAATGTTGTTGCTGGCAGATCACTTGTACTTCAGATTGTATTCAAGTGCTTTGTATCCATGCTTACAAATAGAGGGTATGGTTTTCCCAGGCCCCAGACATGTCCATATGTGATATCAATGACTTTATCGTATAAATTATACAATACTAAACACGCAAGCCAAAGGAAAGCAAGTCTACTCAGGCATGTATGTATTTTCTCTTTATGAAGAGTCAAGACAGTGAAGAGGATGACAGAGGTTAAGAGAGGGTAACTACATGTGGGAATTGTCTGGCAGACATTTGAAAACAGAAACTAGTACATGTTTAAGTGTTTCCCACCAATGGAGGCAGATTGATGGAAAGTCTGGTTCCATGCAACCATATTCTTGCAGTTAACTGTTGTGCACATGTGCATTATTTAGTATAGTTAGGCTTTATTGTCCCCATGGGGACGCAGCGAGAACATGCCATGTCATTATAATGCAATTTGTTACTTGTTTGGTTTGCAAAAGACAGCATTAAGAAGCAATGTGGTTCAAATTGGTTTTGCTAACTCGAGAATTTAAATGATCCTCTGTGTGTGTGTGTGTGTGTGTGTAAATCTGAGAGAGAGAGCGAGACAGAGAGAGAGAGAGAGAGAGAGAGAGAGAGAGAGAGAGAGAGAGAGAGAGGGATCCTATGATGAATGTGACACAATGTGTCCTTGCTTAATGCTCAAATAGCTGGGAAAGGCTTCAGCCCCACCAAGGGCACTGTACAACAGAAAACGGATTTAGTGGACCCCTGCACATGAGAGGCTTATCCCATAAGGTTCGGAGCAGACATGCTGTTTAGCTTCAGCAAACTTTTAAATCAACAATATCGTCGCTGCTGTTTGAACTGAACAGCTTACAGGGTGATGGATGTTGATTATCAGAGGGCCACTCAGCCATGTTTCTATATCAGAGGTAGTACAGTAGTCTACCATATGCAGCTTGTGACTTTATTTACCAATTCCAGATTGTTATCTTGCATCCTCCAATCATTGCATTAGATTGATAGATTAATTGTATACCCCCTTCACCACATGATGGCTCTATCAAGGCGCCAATCTTGCTTGCCTGTTTAGAAATAGATACGGCTGATATAAAAGGGCTGCAGTCATTCTCAATATCCTGCTCAACAAGCAGGCAGGCTGATGGGTATAATGATTACAGGATCCACACAGACCGGCACAGAAATGTATCCCGGCTTATTTTCAATTGGTTGACATGCTGATAGACAGATACAGGAAATACAACTTACTGTATTATACTATCATAAGGAATGGATTTATTAGGTCAAACAGCGAGTCTCTTTAGAGTATGTGGTTAACTAGACAGCATGTCGCTTTAGGGAAATTAAGACACATATGAGTTATGGATTTCTGATTAAATAATATTCTATTTAGTTGTTCAGCAGTTATTTTCTTCCAAGCCCCAGCCCTTTAATATACGACTGACTTTAAAACCTGCTATTATGGCTATTATTAGGCTATATGTCACTGTATTAATAAATTAATTAATCAGCCATTATCCAGGGCAGTTACATAGAGATGTGATAAGACAACATGTCTGGTGTCTGCTTATCCAAAAGAAATGGCCACAATCCAACCAATTAGAATGATTAGAATTCTTCAAAAAATACAATTAAGATACAGTGCAAGGTCATGTAAAAGATTCCCATCCCTGCTTAATGCAATGTAGGGTATTAAAATACAAATATACAAGATACACATTATATATCATCTTAATTTCCCAGAAGTAACAGTGTATTGCCTCTGAATTACAGGAGAGATGTGTGACTAATTGCTCAATTCATGTAAGAATTGATAATGTTGTTGTTGGTGTTAAAACACGAAAATATTTCTCTAAACGTCTTGAGCGATTTGATTCGATACATAGTGTCTTGACTAAAACCTTAAATGGTCTCATATTACAATATGATTATCCAGGATGCATTAGTAAAGGGGGCCAAACTACTTTCTCTAGTCTCAATGTATCCTTACATAGAGAGCCCTGAAGTAAAATAATGTGAAACCTTATAGCAGTACTCTTATAAAATCCAGAGACTTCAGGGTGGAAGCTCAAAAGGCTCAGCTCAAGTTCAGATAACAAGCAAAGCAAAATTATGTTTTGTAGCATCTGCCAAATTTAAGCATATAAATAGCATATAATACAAGTATGTGAGGCAGGGAAATAAAAATAGGAAATAGACTACCCACAAATGTGCACACACTCTCTAACTCTCTTTATCTCACACACACACTCACACACAGACGAGCACGCACACAAATAGTCAAAGTCATTTTCCAACCCAGGACTCAAAATTAATCCACTTTCAATAGAGCCACAAATGGAAATTTTCGGAGCAATCAGCGTTTTCTAAAATAAATTAGGGGAACCAAAAATAGTCATGCAGTTCCATCTGAGAGTGTAATTGTTCGTTAATGGAATGCGCACAACTTATCAGACGATGTTGGGTGTGGGTGAGGCACTTCCTACCGGCATATCAACACAATCTAACATACACATTTTCTGTAGTATGGTGCAATAATGGACCAAGGGTCTCATGTACTAATGCGTTAGCGGATGTTTTTAGGCTTAATTTCGTCGCACTTTGCGGGTAAGAACGTTGCATTGTATGTACGAACATGGCTAAAATGCAATTCTGTCTGCTGAAAAAACACAGCATTGCAAGTTGCGCTTTCCTATTTATGCGTATGCATTCATGGGAGGGTTGGGAGTGTCGCGGAAAAATATGAGAGGAGACACGCAAGGAGAGATTGATGACCTATTCCGTTGAATATGAAAACTGCGATGCAAAGCACAAGAAGGTTATGTGGTGAAAATTCTCCGCCTTTGAAAAGCAGGTGTTTTCCCAGTGAGTGCATTACTTTGAACAGGGGAAGCATGCAACGGCAAGATAATCTCAGGAAGATGGGTACACAGTCCATGGAGGATTTGATTGCTTGTGTGGTGTTAAAATAAATGTTTATTCCACTTCTTTAATATTAATCTTATCACCCAAACACTTATTTTGAGGTATAATTATGTTGTTACCCTGTTATCTTTAGGTTTGACGATATAGATAAGTAGGCTATTTATAAATAGGTATACATTTCATGATCGTTAATTCCACAATTTACAGATATGGGCGGCTGGAGCATAGACCAGAGTACTCGCCGTGTTAATGCCAAGTTTAGAGGGCAGTGCCAAGCGCAGATTATGTGATCAGGTCACAAGTTTAGTGCATCCAATGCAAAATACAGTGGCACAGAGTGCGCTGTTTGCCGTCTGGATGCGCTCACTTTTACGTTGCGCTCGCTAACGTACGTACATGAGACCCCAAGTCTCTCTAGGACTAAAATCTGGAGGGTTCTTATTGGACAGAGGGACAAAATGGAAGCGGGAGCCGGAAGGCTGGTATGTATGGTACTGCTGCCATGCATGGTACTGAATTGCAGGTGAAGGCAGAAATAAGCCCCGTGTTCTGAAGTCAGGTAGCGGTTTGACAAAGCTATCTAAAGCTATAGGGCCAAACATAATAAGAGCCCAAGGGTACTTAAATGGGGAGAAATTGGATGTCCGGGGAAGTCACAAAAGGTTTACTGGCCGAGATTAACTATGTGTAGCGCATGTTTGTGTGTTTCTGTGTGTGTGTCCCTGACAGCGTTATGGGTGTTTAATTGCTGGCGTGGTTCCAAATTCTCATCCAGCATCCTTTTGCCCTTTTCTCATTGGCTGTCGGGCAGATTGCATAACAGAGACAGAATGAGGGTGCAACCTGGAACGCTTTGCTTATGTGACTAGAACACACACACACACACACACACACACACACACACGCTCACCCATGCAGAGTCACCCTTGAGATTTCCATGCAGAGGAATTCCTCTTCAGCGTCTTTGCAAGCCACCTAATTAAAAGTATTTCTCTGCCGCTCCACCCCTCCCTCCCCGTTCCTTCGAACTCCATCCACCTCTCCACCCCCTCCTCCATGTTCCACGTCCCTGTTACCTCTCCTCTGCCACGTGTCATGTCCTTGCAAGTGACTCTTTATACAGTCAGCAAATGCTCTCGATACCGGTAAATAAAGATAAACACACACAGACCAAGGTAAAATCCATTTTATGAGTAAGCATTATGTCTATTAGATGACCTCTAGCGTAGTTCAATGCACACTGCATAGTTACACATAATGCTTCGTTCCCACTGGAAATTAGGTGTCTCTGCGAGGAAGAAGAATACAGAGAGCACAGCTAAACTTGCATTATGCTGTGTATAGAAAAAGTATTCAATTTCTGTCATCTGATATAGTTATGGAAAGCACACACTTTTCACATCAATGTAAGATATGTATAATAAGGTGAATGTATGCAGTCAGGGGCCAGAGAAAAGGTTAATCTTGAACAAACAGTAAAAGAGAGCAGTCTTTAATTGAGTTCAAATGTATGAATATGAGGGTTTGACATGGCACACTGTCTATTACCTGAACCAAGCAGGTGTGCTGTGATTGATCTTATTGACAGTAGACCCATTACCTTTGTGTCATCCTCTCCAGCTACTGACACATTGTCTTGGGAACCACTGACCTGTATTTAGCTGTGGTTCAAATAGCGGTGGAATATAACAAACACTAAGCTTACACTTTACACATAAAGGTACACAAGTAAGAAAGGAACACAGAAACATACAGTATAATATGTCTTAGAAATGTAAACAGGTTGTCTTATTTGGCCAATATGTAGTTACATTGTATGTCTTCATCAGGGGTGGATTCTCCATTGAGAATGAGGAGGATACATTGCCTTTCCTTTCTGTTAATATTTCCAAAATGTAAATAATAGTAAATTGTCTTCAAAGTCTCGTATAAGCCTCTAAAATACTCAAAATTATAAGTTATAATTGCTTTAGCATTTTGCTTCAGCATTCTCAAAGCAATGTGAACGTGTGTCGTCCTTCCATTAACCCCATAGAGTACGTAATGCAATGCTAATGTTACAGTTCCTTTGCAGATTGCAGTAACTTACTGTATGTTAGGGATGTCATCCTACACAGAACTAACAATATTAAACAGTCATTAGAACACATTTTTGACATATTGAAAAGAAACATTAAGGGGGTTGATCAAAGTTAAAACAATGTATTGCAGAGCTGGAGAGAACTTGTGAGTCAAAGAGATCATTTATTTAAAGAGATATTTATTTTGTTGTGAGTTTGTAGATCTTAGTATTTTCCATAGTGTTTTCAAATGTTATAGTATTTAAAATTACGAGGAGGCCATATGAGAATGTGTACAAT
>JAOEGT010055599.1:0-2500 GCA_025447795.1 Speoplatyrhinus poulsoni | reverse complement strand
GTCACATTTGTGCGTGGACGCTCACACATGCTGGCTATGCTGGCAGGTAATGAGACAGATGTGAATCGTAAGCATGGACAGACAGTAGAGTAAGGGATAAAGTTATAGTTGCTTCATATATTATAGTAATACACGTGTATTATTTATCCCCTATCTCAATTGCCCTTACTTATTTGCCGGACCGCCATGCTGGTAAAACTAGACTACCGCTGTATTAAAATGAACGTACATTAATGCCATTAATGCACGCATTAATACGAGATGTTAGGAAGATGACAGCAGATTTTAGTTGTGAAGTATAAATCTATTACATCTAATCATAATTTCATCTGATGAAAAAAGTATTTATTTTACACACACGTTATCGCTTCTTCCCTTTAGTAAAGTGTAAAGTGTAAATACCTCTAGGGTAAATAAATGTGACATCAATAATAATTACAAAAACATGCACCATATATTTTTACATCAATACATTTTATGTTATATTTATACACATTTTGTTTTAATGAAATAAGCCCAAATCAAGCAATGACATTTTGGGCTGTGTGCAGGAGACATTGTCAAGAATGTCATGTCAATACATCTTAAACTGTATTTTCCTCTACAGTAAATATGTAAGATCTTCAAGTCCAAGGGAAATCGGTGTACAGAAGCAAAAACCACTGCTCTAGTGTAGGCTATGCATTCTTACATGTGTGAGCGCTTACCCTAGCACTAGCACATTTTAATGTGCCACAGGAGAAATAGTAAGAACTGAACGGGGGCAATTTAAGGTCACCTCCATCTGTACCAATGGCTCCAAAGCAACATTACTGTGTTGACAGTGGAATATCATATTTTCTTCTAAGTCACTGAATTGTAATAGCTTAAATTCTGCCCAGGCTGCCTTCTGCATTGGTAAGTTAAGCACTGGCTTAACAACAACTAGCTTGTGGTCAGAGGAAAGCTACATTGTTTCTGAAGATGTTTGAGGTCCTTAAGAAATTATGTGATTTATCAGAAAATCTTATAATAATGAAAGATGTTGTGTCGGTCCCACAAATTCTTTAATGGAAAAAAATGTAAGCTTAGGATATAGAGGCAATTGCCAGCCTTATAGCAGACACATTCGAACGATGAATTTGTTTTGAAAACAATTGAAGTCAGTGGGGTTTGTAAAAGTTAGTATATACGTAGTCCAGAACCAACCTCAACCATACATTATACTGTATATACAGTATAAGGTGTACATAGCATACATATCATATATACATAGAATTTTACTTAATTTTGACTAAAAGGTAGGGCCAAAAATGCCAATTTTCAAAAACACCTCTCATTTCAATGCCATAGGGTGTTCCCTCAGAAGCTTTGCCCCCACGTTGCAGATGCATTGCCAAATGGCTGGGATAGTGTTGTGCCGTGCTGTCTGCACCACTTCGTTAGATTTTTTTTGGCCAATTTTAAGAAGATGTTTGTTGATTTGTTTTGGATAAGTTTACAATTGCTGACTCTACATTTAGGAAAACACAAAAATAAAAAAAAATACTTTTACAAATTTAGATTGATTCAAACTCTTTACAGTATATTTGTGTGTCTAGCATATGACTCATCAGCTTTAGAAAGAATACCATTAACACTATATATTTTAACTTATTCTTATGAAAGATAACTATTTGCATGTACAGTATTTCAATCAATAAGCTTTTGCTGCCAACTCAAAACGTGGGTGGTGTTGTTCATTTGTGTGCGGTGAAGTTGTACCAGGAGATATTATATTGGTTTGCTGCTCTAATAAAAGCTGGCACCCACAACCCTAGTGCTTTTACAGTGCATGACTCACATTGTCTGTGCTATTTTGGTGTGTGTGTGTGTGTGTCTGTGTGTGTGTGTGTGTGTGTGTGCGCGCGCACACAAGTTCATGCACTTGAGTTGGGTAACGTGTATCCTCTTGCCCCTTAGTGTATTCCTCAAATATAGATAGATATACAAATTATATGTCATTCTATATTCTTTATTATGACCACACATGCACACACACACATGCATGCACGCACACACACAATGCACAGATTATCTTGCCCTCACTCATACAGACAGACACACACACACACACACACACACACACACACTGCATATGTTTAGCATTTAAAAGAGACTTTTCACTGCCTTATGCTCTACTGTAGAGGCACTAAATGGACAGGTCAATGTAACATTACCTGCTCCTATAGGAAGTTCAATAGCTGACGGTCTTTGAACATTCCCCATGAGTTGACGGAGCGCTCTCAACACACTGTCTGTCCCGTGTTGGTCTGTATGTTTGCTCTGCAGCTTTAAGAAGATAGAGTGCAGTTTGATGGACAGTGTAGCCAAGAGACAAACTCAGAAGAAAAAAAAGATTAAAGTAAAGGTAGTAATTCAGAAAGGTGATGGTGTGACGAGAGAGCATGAGAGAGAGAGAGAGAGAGAGAGAGAGAGAGAGAGAGAGAGAGAGAGAGAGAGAGAGAGAGAGAGAGAGATA
>JAOEGT010055588.1:0-18641 GCA_025447795.1 Speoplatyrhinus poulsoni | reverse complement strand
CCCCCCCCCCCCCCCCACAACCTATTGATGTTTTATAACATTGTGGGTATCTTTTTCTCTGTGCAGTTAAAAGACCAGATGAATCAGAAAATGAAAGGTATGTTATGTTAATTTGATACAAATCAAGGGTAACATATCAAGGGTATCCATATATTGTGCAGAGGGAGTGTTGACATTAGAAAAACAAATGTGAAAAGCACAAATCATGGTTGAGGGCCCAGGGAGTATGCAGTGGGCTCGGCATGTATACAGCTGGTGCTTTAAATACATTCGTACACACATTTGGTCTGCAGAATGGCTAATTTAGTCTCAAAACAAAGTTGTGTTATTTATTTATTGTCATTTATTTTACAAATCTACTGTATGGTGTGTAATGAGTTCCTTGTCTGAGGAAATGAAGTGTAACTAAAGAGGGAGGGTGCGGAGGTGCTTACCTGCACTAACCTCAGCGTGATTCCATTTCCCTGTAGCACACGCCCACATTTAGTGTGTATGTGCTGTAGCTGCATGCCAGGCAGCGTTTACATAGTGTGCATGTGCTGCTAATGTGGAGGGAGAGAGAGGAAGACGGTAGGTGTCACTGGTGTTGTTGGCCTGTGTCTGCAGCTGGGGTCTGGTGCAGCCTGGGATCCTCAGTGTGCCTGAACTGTGCCACCACATGGCTGAAGCCTGGGTCAGCGGGGCAGCCCTCATCTCCAGCGCAGCGCAGTACAAGCGTGTCAACCCGGGCAAGGTAACGATGTCCGGTCAAAGCATCGCAGCAGTAAATAACGGGGGAGCGCACCATGTATATATTCAGTGTGTCCTCGTCTTTTTCCACCGCCACGGTGTCACGACACCCCGCCACCGTTGGCTTGACCTTCCGCAAGCCCGGCGCATTGAATTAATAATTGAACCATTTGTAAACCTTGAAGACATGACACCAGTTGACGGTTAATAATGGCTACCTCAGTCACATGTGCGTTTGTTCTCTCTCTGCTAGTTCTGCTTGCAGACCTATACGGCCTTTGCCTCTCTGGCTTTGGTGGGGAGCTACGTTCCTGGGCTGGTGCTGTCCTACTCTGTGGGTGAGTAGGTTAACAGTCCTGACTGCAGGCACAGGCCCATACAGGGAGCTGCGGTGGCAGGGGATACTCAGCACTGCCTGTTAAAAATGCATGGCTGGTGCAACCAGAGATGTGGGGGTCTGGTCTGTGAGGTGATTAAAGCCAGGATAAGGCACACCAGCAGGGAGGGAGGGAGCTAGATGGTTTGCTAAGGAGGGCAGGCCTGAGAAAGGTCTAATATTGTGAACACTTATGTAGGCTGGAGAGCCAGGACCCTCTGCTCTGACCCCTCTACGGCATTGTGAAACACATCGCTGCGTGTTTGTGTGAAATGGAATTATGAGCTTCTCTGTTCAGCAGAGATGATTGACTGTTTCACATCTACAGTAATACATATACTGTGTAGGAGTTGCATAATTGTCTAAAGCAGCAACACATGTCTCTCCAGTGCTGTTTGTCCTGCTGGCACCCCTGGCAGCACACCGCAGGTTCTTCCAGCATGCACGTGTGAGACTGGAGCCAGTCCTGCAGCGGCTGGACTTCAGCATTCAAGGATACATGATGTCAAAGCCAATTGATAATCAATGTAAGTATTCAGATCTCGCCGCGTAAGTGTTTTTATCGTTTCAGTCAATGAGCATTAGAGCACACTCTTCTAATGCTTAATGACTTAAGGTCAATTTATGGTTCTGCGTTGCATCTGCTGGGACCCTACGCTGTACCTTATGGCATAGTCCAAGTGCTTTGAAATGATTAGGATCTTCATAACAACGTCCTGTACATGAGCAGACTGTCTCCCTTTGACAATCCTGGTCTAATTAGATTCGCCTGAAAGAAAAGTTTTTATGTCTTGTTTAATCATCATTACCCAAGAATACTAATTGGCACATGACAAGACAGGGATTTCCCTTTGGGATTTTCTTGTTGTTCGGACAGCGAAAGACTGTCTTTTATAAATACTGTTATTTATCAGCACACATTGTTTCCTAGGATCAAAGTTGGTGTAACTAAGAGATTTGCTGAAAAGAAAAATATTGAAATGAATGCTTATTTCAAAATGTTTACACTGTATTCTGTGTTCTATTTCAATTCTGTATAGTTGGCTTGTGCAGTCAACGCACACAGGTCTGTGCGGCCGACAGACCAGCGCAGTGTATAAATGTTCACGGAGTAGGCTATGGCGTATGGCGTAGGCTACGACGTGGGCGCCGCATTGACTTGACTCAGAAGCATAAATCAGCCTTTACTTGCTTCCCTTCAACATAATGCCCTATTAAACTGGCTTGTCAACTATGAGTCATCACCCCACCCTACCATTTCATTGTATATGCACAAATGTACAAATTATTCTTGTAATGCTTTCAATTACATGGTGTCTCCTGGTCTTGTGAGCCTGATAACTGCACATTTTTTAAATATCCATTTCACATGGCACCCTGAATAAAGAATGCCGTGTGTGTGTGTGTGTGTGTGTGTGTGTGCGTGTTTGCTTTTACAGTCCTGCGTAAGCCTATTCTTGGTGCAACCTCAGGTGAAGGCAGTGACAGCGACGAGGAGTTGTCTGCTTTCTGCCCCACAGTAATTGCTGTTTTATTATTTTTAAGCATTTGAGTATTTTGATAGTTGTAGTAATTACATTATTATTATTGTTATACAGGCTTACTGTAAGATAATTGGGTTTAATACAGTTCTATGTTAGAGAATTGAAACTAAAAAGGTTTTTAGTTTTTCACTTATAGGGCTTTATCTTACACCCAGCACAAAACGGAAACGCAAGTGTGTTTGCTAGTTTCAGACCAAAGCAGTTTCTAGTCCTGCACCCACGTTGTTTAACGTTTATGTTGTTTATGTTTGTGTGTTTGGTGTTTTTTTTTTTTTGGGGTGGGGGGTAATTATTCATTATATCATGTTGTAGCTGTAACATGGAACATATTGTATTTTCCTAGTTCGATGACGCTCTAGTTGCCAAGGAGCTTGCGATGACTGACTCGGAACACTCCGATGCTGAAATGTCCTACACTGAGAATGGAACCTTCAACCTGTCCCGAGGCCAGACCCCGCTCACCGAGGGCTCTGAAGGCAAGTCCCCATCAGCAGGGAATGGTCTCGCACCTGACCGCTCCCTGGTCTAATCCTCTGTGTGATTTATGTAGATTTTGACCGACACAGTGACCCGGAAGAGTCCTTTGCTCAAGACCTCCAAGACTTCCCCTCCATAAACCCAGACGCCACCATCATGGATGACGACGACGACACCAGCATCGGCCTGCCCAGCCTAGGCCCGTCTGGGCCAGCTAGCCAGCCACCGTCTGTTCTGGACTTGGACTCAGACCAGGATGACCTGGACACTGAGCTGTCTCTGGGAGGCATGCTGCCGACCTCCGACCTCTCGGGCGACTTGGCCGGAATGATCACCAGCAACATGATCCAGGCAGCGCTGGCCGGGGCATTGCAGCCACGGCCCCCCGCTGGCCAACAACGCAGAGTACGGCCGCCCAGAGCCGGGGCCCGCCGCAGCTACCGCAAGCAGTCCAGCTCTGAGCTGGACACGGACTTAGACGGTGAGGACTTTGAGATGCTGGATCAGTCCGAGCTGAACCTCATGGATCCTTTCGGGGGAACGGGGGGCGCTAGGCCCGGAGATGCCCCGGGGTCCAACTTCTTGTCGAATCTGCTGGGGGGGAAACCACAGTGAGCGGAGCGTGTGTGTGTATGTGTGTGTGTGTGAATGAGAGAGAGAGATATATATTATCCTAGCAGCCGTATTCCTAATTAGGTTTAGTTATCACTGTGAAGTACTTGGGGGTCCTTTTCTTCAATTCTATTTCAGTGTTCACTTTCTTCCTATTGTACTTTTTAACAACCACCCTGGAAAACGTATGTTGTAGGCTGAGCAATAGGTCACTGAAAAGATCTGAGAAGATCTCAAGACATTCAATGAACCAGCAGTATTTCAAGAATCTTACCAGTCTGGTGATGTTATGTCCCTGTAATGGGTTTTATCTATAGGTTTAATCATCAATGGAATATATACATACACACTCATAAAACCTTTTGCCTTGAGTTCTGGACACAGTTCTGTTTAACACAGGACCAAATATAACATTCATATTTGTGTGCGTTAACACCAACAAGTTGTTGTAAATTGTGAACAAGATGTTCACATCCTCCAACTGAAAGCAATATATCTGGTATAGGCCCTTTTTTATATTTTGGAGCAGCATTTCATTCTGATCAGTTTAAATAGTGCTAAAGCAATATTGTAATTTAGCATAAAAAAATGCTTTCCCTGGCCCTAAAAATGCTTGCCCTGGCAGATTGGAATAACAGAATGTTAAAGATTGAGTCATTAAGCATGTTGTATGGTTTAATGCAAACAACTTCAGTTGCTGCTGTTAGTGTTGGTTTTCCGTGTTTCCTTCTGTCTTAACCTATGAAGGCAACTTGATGCATTACAAAGGCAATGATGTGAATGTATCCGACTATCCGTAGATAGCAGTGAAAGACTTAAGTAAAGATGGTATCTAATGTATGATGTGAATGTACGTCTACTTCAAGGAATGGCATGCTGTTTATTTCTGTGTGACGTAAATTATTTTCATGTGACTACACTACAGCTGTGTCAACATTCAATGTTTCATTATTTATTTTCTCATTATGTCTCAATAATTTTTAGGTCAACCCAAATGTTTTTCCCTCTTTGAATTTCTGTATGAAATTATGTATAAATCAATCTCTTAAATAAATGCATACTTCTTTTACTGTTATATTAGAAAACATGTTTACAATGATTAGACTCCAATATATAAATATAACCTTAAGTATGTCAGACCTGAATCATTTTGTGATTACTGAAAAACATTCTGTACTAGTTATTCTATTTTATTTGTAACGGGTGAACAAAGACCTTTTTATGTTTTGGGGACAAATGGCATAAATATAGGAATGGCACTTGGACATTCTGACTTGAATGAGCCACAGCTGGAGATCCATTGAAATATTATCAATCAGAAAAAGAGTGCTGAATATTTTAGAAAAATAAATTGTTCAATTATTATATTGTCAGAAAAAAGCCACAATCACAGCTGCAAACTATTCTGTACAGTAGATGCTGAATCCAACTTTTGTTTTTGACAAGTGGATTGATTTCAAATGTTATTATGGTTGACTTTGTTTTGTCCAGTTCAGTTTGATCAGGAATGTTTATCCTAGGTGCTCTAAGAGCAGTTCCTCAGTTTGAGTCGTATAGTTAATATAGTAATGTAATGTGCACAGTTAGTCCTCTATAAATGGTATTGAAATGATTTGATGAATTGATTGATGTGATAATATTAAATAAAATATTTGAAATTAAGTTTTTCTTGAAAATATATTAAATGTTTGTTTCAAGTGTTTAAATGTGTCTCTGAAAGATAGCCTACTTTTCTATAGGGTGGTCAAATAAATGGAAGCTGCAAGCTCACTAAAAGTGAGTGCAGAGTGGTACAATACATTTTCCAGTATTACAGTGTTTAGATTTTTAAAACATTTGGAATGGTGTGGTTTTATGAGAAAATACATCTATATTATGCCTTGCGTTCATAAAGTTAGTCGAGCAACGTCACTTCTCAGTGACACAAATCTCGCGCGAAACTAGACCAGGTTTGAACATAGAACTGAGTTTGAAAAGTAAATCGAGTCAAGATTAAAATGAGCAAAAAAGATAACGGTAAGGTTACATTTTAATACATGTTTGTTAAACATCGACATGCTGATACTGCTAGCGACATTATTCAGATAAAAACCAGTGTATGCAATAATAGCGCATATCCTGTGATAGTAAGCATTAGCCAATCAATATGTAAACAAGCTAACTACCGTGCTGTACGATTGAAGCGCTGCTACAGTGCTAGTGCTACCTAATGCTACCTAATGCTATTAGTATTACACTAGCATACCTTAGGTCGATTTAAATCAATGCTTGTAGAAAATGTATGTTAAGTTATGACAAAACAGCGTTTTGTAATAAATCACTGTTCATAGACTTGTATTATGTTTATTGCTATTTCGTAACATTACATGTTGCTGCTGTTGTGAGTGTTTTATATGCTTCAAATGTGACAGGCTGGTTGTACTACTGTTATGTACGTTAAACTGTGATGGTGTCTGTGTCTCTAATATTATATACTTCTATCGCAGGTCTGGTACTTATTCTTAACTATCTTAATGAGAAGAACCGACCCTACAGTTCTCAAGATGTTTTTTGTAATTTACAAAAACAGCATGGATTGGGGAAAACGGTGAGATTTAAACAAATATATTATAGCTTGAACATTTAACTACTGTAGTAGATAATTGCTTTATTTCTTTATCAGGCAGTGGTCAAAACCATGGAACAGTTGGCAATGGAAGGGAAAATTAAAGAGAAAGCATATGGAAAGCAAAAGATCTATTTTGCTGATCAGGTACGTCACCATGGTGAAGTCTGTCACTCTCAGCATCAAATGTGTCAAATATATTGTTTTCAGGTTTACAATCTGATATAACGAGCTTCCTTGCTTCAACCACAGGGCCAGTTTACAGAGGTAAATGACAAAGACCTGAAGGCAATGGACAGTCAGATTTCAGAGCTCAGCACTCTGGTGCAGTCCATTACCCAGAGCTGCAAACAGATGGATGCAGGTAATGTGATATTACTTTGAATTTGTATGCGACCAAATTATCAATATAGTCATATATGTGGCTTTGTCAATACATCAAACGCAATTCCAAAATTGTAGTTGCTTCTGATGTTTTGTGTTCACCAGTTAGTCATTAAACAGTTTTCATGAAATGTTTTCCCTGGAAATGTTAGACATTTACATGGTATTGTACGCATTTGTAAGTTAATACACTTTTTGTCAAATTCGCAAAATATCTCCTTGCGGTCTGCTACCTTACTGTTCTCTGTGCATGCATGAACAAATATAAAATAAAAAATAAATAAAAAAAAAATAATAAATAAATAAATAAAAATTATATATATAAAACATTTGCACGTTTTCACTGGCTCTATATCGGAACACAAAGCGGTGCATACCGCACGCAAAATATCCCAGCCTTCACTATGCATTTCCAATGTGTGGGGCTGAGCTTCTGAGGGAGCGGTGTTAAAATTTTGTCAATCAATCAAATAAGCTTTCTCTAGAATGACTCATGATAACCTTGTATGGCCATGATCTTGTTTGTAGTTTACTTTTAATCAGCTGTTGTGTAATTGTGTGCAATCTCTATTCTTGCAGAGCTGAAGGAGCTCAACAGCTCCCTGACTACAGATCAGATGATGTCAGAAATTACAACACTGAAAGCAGAGTGTTCTGGTTACAGCGCACGCCTGGATAAGATAAAGTCTGCCACCAATCACATCACACCAGAAGAGAAAGAGAAGGTATAAATTCTATTATGTTTGATAAAAAATATGCCATTAATAAGTTGGTATACTACAGATAATTTTCTTCCAAACATTTTTTTCCCCTGATTTCTTTTTTCTTTTTTTAGGTTCACAAAGAGAAAAATGTTTATGTGACAGAATGGAAAAAAAGAAAGAGATTGGTAATGTTTTTTTCTGGCAGTATTATAAATCTAAATGTTATTAGAATACCTAACATTTAAAGGGACGATTCAGGTTCAGGGAAGGTTATTGAGCAATTAGGTTTAGTAGAACGATTAAAAGAACACTAGAAGCTGTACAATGTCAATTTAAAATGCCAAGTCCCTAAGAGGAGCAGATGCCAAAAAATATATTTAGCCTAGAATTTCATTCATTTTCTTTCACAAACATTCACTGACACACCTTTTAATACTTTTTAACATGGTTTCCTTTTCTCAGGCAACAGACATGATGAATTCAATCCTAGAGGGATATCCTAAAAGCAAAAAGCAGTTCCTTGTAAGTCAGAGCATTGATTTAATTATCACTTTTTACTTTCACAATATATGCTATTTTCCTAAAAGGTTAATACTGAAAAGGTAGTATATTTTTATAGGAAGAAGTTGGTGTGGAGACAGATGAGGATTGTAAGGTGGTGGTGCCAAGTACCTGATAAGAATGACGATTTTATTTACCAATTGAATCTCATGCAAGGCTCAGTTGAAGACATTTATTAGAAAGACCCATATACAAAGCAAATACTTTATTTGATATTTTTGTCTGTTTTGAATAAATACATTTGTATTTAAAGACTGAGCAATAAACCTTTTGCTGTTGAATAATATATAAACACATCATAATCTTTCATTGGTTGACTGCATCTAAAAGACATCATACTGAATACACACTGAGACCAACCAGTAAGTCACCTACCTATGCACGTTACAGATTCTCCCTTTTATGAAATGAGTCAAATGATGAAATTCCTGAGCTCTAAAGTAGTAATGTCCATTTTATGCATTTTGTTTGCTTGGATAAAACTCAAAATTCAAAAAGCGTAAATGTTATACATTCATTACATGTGGATTGCAGCACAGGGCAATAGTCACAAAATGTCCATTAAATTGCATTTGATACCCTTAAATCATGTACTAAATTTGCTTTTAATTTACATTTGACCAATTATTTTGACTATGAAAATGACTAGCTATCATTTTATTGTCAATGTTTTGTTGTAATGCTAATGTAACTTTTATAATTTTCAATGATTCTAGGTTATTCCTGCCAGGTTGTACCCTCAGAGGGGATAATGTTACATTTATGTATCAATGTTTTTTATTACACTTAATGGAAATTCTGCTGACCAGAATTGAGCACAACATTGGGTTTACATATACTGTTGTGATGTCACGTTAATTACCAGAAGATGATAAACATTCACAGGAGCCCCATTGCTGTAATGGCAAATTAACATGCTTGTTAATTAGGAGCGCTAAGAAAAGGTCACATTGGTCCCCACCCACCCCGGCAGAACAAAAGACACGCTAATAATACCTTTGGATACCTTGGAGATCACTTAACATATAAACATTTGCCAAACAAGTGCAAATATTTAAAACTACTAAAATGGAATCCAGTGTAAAGTATTAATTAGATATAATGTAAATACAGATATTTAAAAAAACTGAACTCCCTTGGTGACCCAACAATCAACTGTAAGCTGTAAGCAATCATTTTTCAGAGGTGGAACAATAAAATAATGATTTGGCTTTGAACTGAATCTGACTGCTGGTCAAGGTGGTAATTAGGTGTGTCAGAGCAAAAGCCATTGTCTACAGCAGACTGAACAAAACATGCAGGCTACATGTGCACACATTGCATCTTTCTTGGACGATTAAAGTCTTCTTCATCACATCTTATCAGAATGAAAAGCGAACAAACAAAAAAATAACAGCACATTAATACAATATGTAAAATTAGAAGAGAGGGAAGAAAAAACGTATCTGATAAATCAGACACATCTAACAATCTTGCACATCACTGTCAAACTGATGTGTCCAATTCTATATACTATAAATACAGTAGTCTGGCTTCAGTGACAGAAACAGCTGATGCATGCTTTTACTGCATCCTTAAAGGCCAAAGCAATTCCAAAGTCAATTTTGAGACGGGACAGTGCAGAGGTTGTACAGGATCAATACAGCTGGCCATTAAGCTGTTGAAGCACACCCACCACAAACTGTCTCAGCGTCTACGACAGAAACAGGAGCATCAGTTAATCAACACAGACACTGACCCGGTCAACAACACCACGGTGGTAACCAATGATACACTACACTGCAGTGGTCAGTTCCATACCTGAGGCTTGCAGTGCTCCTCAATCCAACTGAAGACGCAGGCGGACAGCTCTTGAAAGCTGTTCATGGAAACGGAGCTGCTGAAGGAGTGGAACAGGGAGTCCATGATCCTCTGGAAAATGTTAAATTTGATGTCGTCAGACACCTCCTCCTCCCCCCGCTGGGGGTTGTTCTGGTTGACTTTCACAATGTGTTCATAGTTCCTACAAAGCAACCAGGAAGTAACCGTCATTGATGCTGCTGGGAAAGGGAGATCAGTCCATACATGCCTTTAACCAGTGGCGTTCCGTAATGAGGAGCGCCAACCCCTCACCCTACCAGCTGCTTTCACTGGTTAACAGCTTTATGGGAAACATACCAGTATGAATACCTGCGTGCTCTTGGACCACCAAACAACTAGCAAGGCATTGTAACAGAAACAAAAAGCAGCATCTATTGTGAATACATTTGAACAGTTAGCCAGTCTCGCTATAAAAATAAATAAGGTTGAGCCTCTTGACATTAGCAAGCCAGTTCTCTCTCCTTAACAAAAAGTTAGTGTCACCTTGAAATCAATGTGTGACCACAGGTTAGATAGGATAATCCTACAACAATGCAAGAGAAATGGTAAATAAAAGGACTAAATGTACACATTGGTTACTCATAGTGCTACACAGGCCGGTCTCACATTCAGCCACTGACAGCCATTCAGGGCACACGCATCTGGAGCAGTTAATGCTGGGTGTCTTGCTCAGGTACACCTAAATAGTGTTGGTTGCCAGGCGACCCGCACTACCTCATTCCGACCCAATACAGTACATGAATGTAACATGCACCTGTATACAGTAAATTGCATTTAAAACACTCTGATAGCAGTTAAAATGGAAAGCAGGATGCAGTGTTAATAGGGTGTTCTTCTCGATTACGTTTTCATGATCTGCAGTGCAGTTACTTCTTTCTTCAGCGTGCCAACTTCCTCCTCCTGCTTCTTACGCTCTTTGTGAAGAAACTGGATATAGTCGATGGCTGTAAAAATGCCAACGACACACCCATCAGAGATTCCTATACTTATACTATATTTCCATAGATGTATTGCTACTTGTCTAAAACATGTATTTGTTTTTAAAAATGTACATGGAAAACAATCTTCCTTTAAAATTAAGATATCACACGATGTTGTCAAAAGTGGCAACAATGTGTTTGCGTTCAAATTCTTGTATAAACACGTGTCTAACTGTGTCTAGTTATCACAAACCATAGCTTACTTTTCTGCAGTACAGTTGCCTTGCTGATTTTCTGTGCTCCAACAAATTCGGATTGCTGCTGACATGTGGGCACTATGGTCTGGAGGTCATCATAGCCTTTCTAGTGTCACGGGGAAGCAAGGACATATGTGAGGAGACTTTTCCTATGGCTCTGATACACGTGAAGAGTCACTGCAACCTTCACATTCACACATCTGCATTCACCCGAGACACACCACTGCCGCTGACTCACTGCATTAACGCCTTACCTTGATGGCATCCCTGCGCTTTTGCTCGGCCTGTGTGTGAGCTTGCCTTCGACGGTCTTTGTAAGAGTCCTTGTATGAAGTCTCATGTCTGTAGTCGCTATCTTCATCATCTACAGCAGAGGACAGCAACTGATGATAAATACCCTGCTTAACGCTAAACATGACAACCGTTTAAGATTTAAAAAAGACGCAAAGGACAGGATAAAGAACTGGGGAATGCATTTTACAGTCACATAACTTGCTAAAATAAAGTAGAGAACGTTAAAGATTACATCACCTCCAAAGTCCAATTTCTGACAAAGGAATTTTTATTTCAGAAAAATATTGTAGGCTACCTGTATTTGGTACTGAAGAGGCACTTGTGGAACCGATGCTGTTGGCCCTAGATACAATGTTACCCTTTCTAGCAGTTTCAGCAAAGAAACCTAAAAAAAAAGATGAAAAACGTGAAACCAGATAATAACTGACTTAGCCATAGGGTGAACACATATACCGACACAAAAATAGTAAAATACTGAAGTTAAATCGATCGAGCCGGTCAAACCAAGTATACGTACTGTGGTCAAATCCGTTGTCGCTGAAAGAAGCGTCAGTCTGCAGAGTCATGACCAGAGATCCAGATGTGTCAAACAACAGAGACAAAGTAAAAATCACCGATCACATAATATGCCTATGGAAAGCCTCACGACTGAGTCATGAACCCCCACTGAGAAGCGTCCTAATTTAACATGCAAAGGTAGGCTACATAAACAGTGGGGTTTGCGTCCTGCATAAACAAGGACACACAGACTAGCAAAGACAGTGATAAAACATTAGTTATAACAACTTTGATGCTACCGTACGCACTCAGCCTATTTTGTAATCGGGGGATTTAAATCTCATGATACAGACGCATTGTAGAAATTAAAGAAGATAGTCGAATTTGTCAACAGTACAATTTATAGACAGAGACACTGTAGCCAACACATTCGTGTGTTGTTGGTGCACATAAACAAATGCCGTACTGCACTGCCGCACTGAAAAGTTAGCTGTTTGCTACCGTACTGTAGCTAATGTTAGCTAACCAGCTAACAGCGCTGTTATCACCATTAACAGAAAATCCAGCTATTTGCCATCAAATAGTTTTTATCCTACATAGTTTATATGGCTAATAACTACATGACAATTTAATGGAAGTGTTAATGTTTGCCATTTACTTTCCAGTGATCTTCTGGCGACTTTGTTGGGTCCGTCATCTTGGAACAATAACAAGCTACACACAATACATTACTGCAACAGGCAGGGTAGATAAAGTTCGCCACCTAATGGACATACTTGGAATAGCTCTTGAAGTCGACCAAATATAGCCTACATTTTATTGATACATTATCACCAAAAACGTAATGTTGTATATCAATTAATGCATCTTTTTTCACGTATACATGTCTAAGTTAAAACTTGATTGACATATGCTCTTTCTAACTTAGAATAATGTCAAAAGTGATGTGGTATAAGCCTATCAAGTATGCAATCTTATCACCCATATCAGAATTCCTTTAAATATGGACAGACCTTCCCGTTTCCTTAATTGGCCGTGATAATATTTTAAAGATGAATGTTTTACCAACATTTTTAGATTCATTCTAATCAATGAATTTACATGCACCATCTATTTATTCCCTACATTGAAACAATTGATAACTAGCATTATAGAACAATCAACGTCCAAAGCTTAGACTTTACCTGCCATTTAAAAGGGAGGGCTTTGTGGAAGTTCCAAACTTTCCCTGGTATTAACCTGGGCAGCCCATGTAGCAGATGAGCCCACTACATCTTGGATCACAACAGAAAATGCCACCACATCTCCATTAGATTCTGGACAGAGAGATTAGCAAAAATATGGATATGTATAACAACACTTTAATACTTTGTGGGCTTGCAAATAATTAACATTATAGGCTATACTTTCATACTTCTTCAAATAGCCTATCAAATCAGGAGTAAAACCTTTTCAGCATCTTAACAGTCTTACTTAGACCTCCTCTCTTTAGTATTGAAAAGACCATACCGTAATAGATAATCTTCAAGGTTATGTATAAAATGTTTGTAAAACATTTTAAAGAACAGTGAAAGATTGGCATGTAAGGACATCGATAGAGAAATCTCTGAAGCATTTGGAAGAAAGTGTGTCAATAAATGCAAACCCATACTATTAACACCAGATACAATATAAATATACATATATATGCAATATAAATGGATCATGCATACACAGGCTACATAATCCCCTCCATATTACATTGCTTGATAATAACAATTATTATCTTTGTGTTAAATGTGAAAAAATTAAAAATAAAGAGTTAATTATTTGATTGCCTTTGTAGTTTCCCAAAAAAATTGCATTTTGGGAAAGTCACACAATCACTGGTATTATATCTGTTAAGCTGTCTGCCCTCAGACATGAGCCTTGGGCTTCTCCCACCAGAATAAATAATTAAGGTGGTTATCACGTCTTTGCTTCAGGCTTTGCTTCAATGTGTTGCTACCACCTGAAAGAACACAGGCACATACAGTGGGTTGTTGGTTTAGGAGCCTTTAAATCGGCTAAGACATGGATAAACTCACATGCCACCAACGGGAAAATACAGATGTATTTTTAAACGTGGACAAAATGTACTACATTTCTTAAAAGCCATATACCTAACTGTTTGCTGGACACCTGAAATAGAGCATAAATGCTGCTGTATCTTTTTTCTTGATTATGTTATTATTATTATTATTATTATTATTATTATTATTATTATTATTATTAATATTATTATTATGAATAATAATATTTTTTGTATTATTAACAGTTATTATAATTATTTGTGTTTATTATACAGTATATGTATATATACTGTGTGTGTGTGAGTGTGTTTGTGAGTGTGTGTACTTTTTATAATTATAGTCTATTTTTGAAAATTCAATAAATATAAAGAACGATGCATTTATTGATTGACTATTTAGTCTAATAATTGGAATATAATAACACACAGTTTCAATGTCACCCCATTGGGAAACGGATTCAACCACATAGTGGCGCTATTGTACAATTATCTCTCTAGCTTGCTTAGCGATTGACCTAACCTGTATACAAAACAGTGTTTGTTTTGTATGTGTTGTGTGAGTGATCAACACTTCACAGATACAAGGAAATGGCCTGGAAGACATGACCCAAGTAAGTGTAGTGTAAATGGATTTGGATTACTTCACCAAAGTGAGTTTTTAATTTAGTGACTTTTCTTGTAGCCTATAGCAACTACACTGTAGTTGCTATATACCTTTAATACTGTAATGGAAACTTAATATAATGAGTTTTTCTTCATGGATTTAATTGTTTCTTTTATCCCCAAATGCAAGAGACCCCTTTCCAATCAGATGTGTGTTGGTGTTATGCCGCCCATGTTTATGTTTGGGCCTGTGTTCCTCCCTCTCTTACTGTTCTCATACAGGAAGTTTCTCTTCTGCTTTCTGCTTCTGTGGTTTGTGTGCTTCAAGCGCTACGCTTCTTTCTTCCACGCCCCTGATCTCATTATAGGAAGTTAAGGTCACTTGGCACAAATATCTGCATGTACATAGATGTAACTCATTCTGTGGTTCCCCCAAAGACCACTACACTATACTGAATGAGACAGGTTGGAGAGAGGCCAGACCAGTCAACATCTCCACAGGACCAAGGCAGATATAGACATGTGAGCTGATGTATTGTATGTCTCGCAAAAATTCCACCAGGACTAAAAGAGATTTATATAATTTAAGTGTACTTTGAGATTTTCTTTTTAAATTATTTGTTCTCTTTTGGAGTGAACACCTTTTTTTTTTCCTTGGGGGTATTGGGAAGAGTTCTCAGCTAGCAGAGTTTGCTTTACATTTTCCTCCTGGATTACGTGTGGAGGGTAGTGATGGGGAATGCGGCCGTAGGTGGTACGGAAACAGAGCCGGCAGGGGGTCAAGAGGCAAGGACCTTTGTGGGGGCCATCTCAGCCTTGAGTGATCCCACCCCAATCTTGCAGAAGAAGCAGTCGGCTGCCCCCAAACTGCCCATGCCCCCGGAGCAGGAGCTGGAGGAGAGGTTTAACGTAGTGCTGGTGAGTGATCAGAGGTCAGCGTGGCCCAACACTCCAAATGTCTACATAGAAGATACAGGTTGAAGGGGTTTCTGATTCCTGTTTTGAAGAGGGATGTATTTGTATGTGTATACTGTATTGCTTTGCACTAAACAACACAGACTTTATGGCACTTATTAGGTTATGTATTGTACAGTACATGCATGCTTATAGAAGGCATTCATCTTTGTCTGGTAAGATGTAAGATACTATTTGCCCAGCCCAAGTGTCATTTCACTTAAGATTTGCCCAATTGTAATCAACTAAATGTGTATTAGTTTTTACGGGTGTGACTCATAAACATGTTAACAATGATTATAATGATACCGATTATCTTTCAGTGTATCAATTTTGTGTTCATGACTACATATATGTCTAGGTAATGTAGGCAGTTCCAAGAGGAAGTTGAGCAACATATTTGACTCTATGCAGAACATGAGACCGGAAAACATTTGTTGCACCACTATTTCAACAGGACAAGTTATATAAAAAGAGGTTGCAGTAATGTCTACATTTAAGAATGTCTACTTTTTTAGGGGAAGTTAAGGGAACACAAACAGCTTTGACTAAGAACATGGTTTCTTAAAAACAATGCTAGCTAATTTTGCAAGGGCTTTAATACGTACTTTTTTCATACATCTATGAAAAACCATTTGGATATGCAAATGTAAAATGTATTGAGACGGGCAGCGAATGTTGCCCTGCAATGCCCTCTCTTCCATGGAATGAGGATGGTCTTCCCTTTGTTGAGTTGAATTATATACTAAATTCAGTGAGAGAAGAGTTTGGCATGCACGTTGAACCTGCCTAACCCCCATCCAGGAAGTGAGAACAGGTTGCTCTATTTCTAAATAGAGACACATTTCTGCTGAATGTTAATTAACTGTTAACAAGCATACTGTGTTTCGCTGTGTATAGGTTCAACCACAGAAACCCAAGTAGACCCCTCCCTTACCCCACCTATGTCACTCCCTAGCAAAGCAAGAGCCCCATTTCCCCTTAGTTGTTTTTTTCTATATCCTAAAAGAAACCACAATCAGATACAGATAGCTGTCAAGCACCGGATGACTAATGCTATATTACAAAGGTGCAGTGCTCATTCAACTGTGTGCAACTGCTGCTAATCTGTTTCCACCTTGCTATTTATCTATCAGGAGCCAACTAGGTCCTCTGATGGGTACAATATAGGATATGCTTTACTGTAGCAATTCTGTACTAATTTGACATTATTCACTTGGTCCGGAATCTCCCACGTGTTTCACTTTACACACTCAAAATAGCTATTGTCATTCAGTGACTTCATGCATGTGAGTGGGTTGGAAGAGGGGGTTTTATTTAAGAAATCACTTACATTTTATGGAAACATCTGCAAAAAAGGTCATTCATCTATTATATTAGAAGAAACATGCATTGTTGCCTTAAATTAAGATTTAAAGGTTAATTATTTAAATATTTCAATTAAAATATGATAAACTTTTATTTGTGTTATGTTTTGTTGTTGTGTGATATATATTGCAATTGCTATAAGCATGCTTTTAAGGATTTTAGAGCAAATACTACAATACTACAAATGATGTAGCCTAAAGCATCATCACAAAGTTGTAGGTGATGGTAACCAATGACAACCATCAGTAAACACAGTAAACAGTCTCAGGTTGGTGGTTCAGGAAGGACATATGAAGCATTTCTCAGTATCAGTTAATGTTATGTCAGTAGACGGTTTCAACAACGTAATTGTAAAATGGTTTAAATTGCTTACCGCCTGTTAATAAGACACACCAATGCAAGGGTTTCTTCTGATATTATTGTTTTTGCAGCAGATTTCTTTCCACACGACGTTTCTCCTGTTTTCTTTGGTCATGTATTCATTTATCTTTTATAGTGCCCAATTTTACTAAGATGTAGTAACCTTTGTATTTTTTTCACTTTATAATTTACCTTGGAACTCTAATACTTGCCTAATACTATGTATTGCACTGTAGCCACATGTTTGAAATATGATATGTAAATAAGATATCACTGTTTATCTACCTACCCGTTATGCCAGTTATTCAGTTCATTATTACAGTGTCCATTCCTTCTGACACCTGACAGTTTTCTAAATTGCATGACATTGATACTTTTGTGTTTTCTAATATTTATCATCCTTTCTGTTTTTTATATTAGAGTTATATGAACTTGCCTGCTGATAAATTGGAGCTTTTGAGTCAGTATGACAACGAGAAAAAATGGGAGCTAGTTTGTGATCAGGTAAGAGCACTATTGTCCCCATAACCCACATTAGAACACTGCAACCCCCTTTATAGTTCATACAGGTATATTGTATGTTGCCAGCACAGTTCATGTAACGAAAAGCTTCAATTGGCATTGAAACCTAACTATTTGTGTTAGTTTTCCTAAAACAGCAGAAGCAAACCGCAAAAAATATACTTGAGATGTGTGTGTCTCGGGTAAGGTAGTCACCGTCTGGGACTTCTGTGTCACTCTTTCACATGCAAAATGTAATCCTGTGCCACGCCAATTCCACTTTCATAGGAGAGGTTTCAGGTGAAGAGCCCTCCTTCCACCTACCTGACAAAGATCACGAGTTTCTATCAAGACCAAGGAGGGGTTACAGTACCTCGCAAGGTTTGTAGAGTACTTTGTACACATGAACACTCTTTTCTCTATGGAAACCTGTATGTACGTCTTGTGAATACTGACGTCCATATTTTTCAGCACAAGAAAAGGATCCTGGATGCCACGCAAGTCCTTAAAGACCTAGAGATATCTCTTCGCACTAATCATATTGGGTAAGCACCACAAGATGGATCTGATAATGTCAATGAATCCCTTTCTTTATGGAAACTATTTCCATATTGACAAAACCATGAACACCATATTCTACCATGTGTACATTTCATAGATTTTTATCCTTTATTTTGACGTCACAGTTTGTAAGCCTATCTTTAAAGAGCAAAAGTATGTTAAATTGAAAGGGTCTATTAGGCAGGTGAGTCACAATGTAACCCAGGGTTTCTGTATAGCAGTTTGAAATGATGGCTTTTACATTTTGCACAATTACTTTCAGCTTCTTCATGTAAAAAAAGGGTCTACAAATTGCTATGTTTCAGCAGCCATGACTCAGATGAACAAGTCAAACACTAGTCAGATAATAAAAAAGCTACTTCTATTTTCATGTATTTTATTACTATTAGTGTACATTTATTTATATATATATATATATATATA
>JAOEGT010055577.1:0-18643 GCA_025447795.1 Speoplatyrhinus poulsoni | reverse complement strand
CGAGGCCTCCTCCCAGCTGGACGTGCCTGGAACACCTCCCAAGGGAGGCGCCCAGGGAGCATCCTTACCAGATGCCCCTACCACCCCAACTGGCTCCTTTCAACGTGAAGGAGTAGCAGCTCTACTCCGAGTTCCTCACGGATAGCTGAGCTTCTCACCCTATCTCTAAGGGAGAAGGCACGCGTCTTCAGTTCAAACTTAGTTATTTATTAAATGTAAAATTTTATTGTATAATAATAATAATAATAATCATAATATTAATAAAAAATTGTAATAGTCTAGAACACTACACAGTTACATGTAAAGCAGGTGATTCTTCACTACACTAAACTGTGTGTGAGAACTAATCTGGCCTAATTTGATTGTATTAATGTTGAGTAGAAAATATACCGTATTTACATTTTTTTTAATTGATAAAAGTGAACAATGGTGCTCCACACCATGGCAGTGCTGTCTGTGTTGGGGTTATGGTCCCATATTTGGAATTATAATTACCTGTGGTGAATTTTCTTCATGCAGTAGACAATTGGGAATAGGCAGAAGTTCACAATTTCATATGCCAGCAGCAATACTAGCATTAAACACAAAGAAACTACTGTGATGTAATATTGCAGAATTTATCAATTTGTTCTAGTTTACTAGTTCCTCCTTGTTATGTTTATTTTGGTTGCTTGTTGATCTGGAAAGTAGGCCTGTATCAGTATCAGTCCCATTGTATTGCAGCTGATTGTATAGTTCAGGCCAGAATGGCTTTGTTGCTCACTTGTGCTATGTTACTACCGGCGACCCAGTCTGGCTGATAGTGTTCTGATAGTAGGATGTCATTCAGTCGTGTGTCAGACAGACGCCAGGAGGAGTACTGTTCAGCTCAAGTGACGGACATAAGCTTAGTATGTGGCTGCTCGCCTAAGTCCTTCTCTCATTAGCTTCTTTCCCCCTCCGTTTCTTGTACCATAACAACATTTGGCACAATTGTGTTTGTTGGGAACAGTAACTGTTTCAGACCAGACTGTCTGTGGTAACCTAGTCCCCAAAGAGATGGCAACTTATCTGTCCCTCAGATTCCTAACAATGCATTCTCAACAATAGCCCAGGGCTGGGATTTCTTTAGTCATTATTACATCTCCGCCACTCCCTCCTCAGCTCCCACTGGTGAATTTCCATCTATGACCCATCTCCGTCTACTCCTGGGTCCATCCCGCCTCTCGAAACATAAAGGGTAATATATTTCAGACTCAAAATATAGCTGAATCCCTGGTTGGTGTTTGCAAGACTCTTCTGCTACCCTGCTAAATCTGAGCACCAAAAGTAATTTTGACATTTGACTATAATCTTCATCCGACTCGACCCTACTTGCTTTTGCAAGTAGGGTCGAGGTACCATGCATTTCCAATGCATGGTACCAGCTTGACTCAACTCGTCTTTGTGGTTTTCTCTCCGGCATGGGGATGCTACATGGTACAGTTACGGCAGGAGTGTTTTGAAACTTAATTTAACACTGGGATCAGTACTCGGTATCGGACGATACCCAAAGTGCCGGTATCGGGACTGAAAATACTGGACCGTGCCCTCCATAGTCTGAATATGACTTCAGAATGTGCCTTCCACCATATTTGTTATGTAGAAAATCAAGACACAGCAGTCCATATAGTACTTCAGTTGTGTATGTTCATGTTTAAAACTGTGCTGTCCAAGGTCTATGACACGGTTGTCTGACCAATAACCTCTTACGTTATGCAATGTATACTTTTCTAGGAAAAGTGTTTTCCTTTAGGGTTAAATAAGTTGAGCCATATGTGTAGTCAGAGCAGTGAGATGTTGTCAAAGCTACATTGTTTTTGGTCTCAGTAGGTCAGCTATATTTTGTGTTTGAAAATATGACTTTTTAAATGATTGTCTTCAAATCCCTGGTTTGTTGCAGAGGTAGAAATTGCTTTTTGTTCTCTGAAATTAGCTTAAAGTATTTAGTGGTACAGTATTAGGTGCTTTAAAAAAACAAACGTTTTTGAAAAATGTAACTAGTGTGAATTATGGTAATGGTAAATTGACTGCATTTATTTAGTGCTTTCCTAAACTTTTGGCCACTCGCAGTGCTTTACGGGATTTCCTCACATTCACCCGTTCACACACTCATTCAGACATCGATGGCGGTGTCAGCCATGCAAGGTGCCACCACCTGACCACTGGGACCAGTTAGGGTTAGGTGTCTTCCTCGAGGGCACCTTGACACTTGGTGAGGAGCTAGCGGGATTCAGACTAGTGACTTCTCAGTCAACCCACTGTATTTATTCACCACCTGGTAACAAAAGTTGTTATGGAGTGAGTGTTTTATTTATCCTCGGTAGTTGAACAGCAAGATGTCTTGTGTCAGCCACATGTTTGCACATGCATTCAACAGAAGGCCTGCATATGAGTTCATATTCTATATGACATTCCTCACCCAAGCCTTAAGTTCAACATTCCACTTTTACATTTTTGTAAAACAAACAGGATACTGAAAGGCAGCGCTCTCCCCATCAGATCTGTGCAGCTGCGGGTCCTTCTAAGGGCTCGGCCTATAAAGTGTATAATTTACCCATAGAGGCCGGAGTGTTTCAGAAAGCCGGGCTGAGGAGTCTGTGTGTGTGTGGGGGTGTTTTGGGGAGGGGGGGGGAGAGACAGCAATCATTTCTCTGTGCACAGTAACTTGGCTGTCAGAAGTAGCTGGCAGTGTGGACTGAAACAATGTTGAGAGTGGAAGGAGAAGGGAAGGGGGAGAAGGAAGTGCTCGCTCCAAAAAGCCCTGTCGGGTGGAGGTGGGATGGGGGCTGGGGTGGTGGGACGGAATCGGGTTACAAACTGTCATTAACAAGAGAAGCGCACCATGCTCCCAGACAGAGATAGATGACTTCAAGTCTGAGCAGGACCATGTAGCCTAGGCAGAGGAGGGCGGGGGGGGGGGCTTTGTGTGATAGAGAGGGAAAGAATGGGAGAAAGAAGTGGTTGAAGATGGGGGCAGGACTTGGCCAAGACGGAAATCTTTTCATGAATCTGCCAGCTGTGTTTGCGTGTGTTAGTGTGTGTATGTGTGTTTGCTTGAGTGTGTGTGTGCGTTGACATCATAAACTTTAGTTCCCTGTTAGTATTCACAGTAGACCTGGAAGCGGCAGTGTGTGTCTGTTCACTCTTCCCATCCAGCATGTTTGGTCTGCTGTCTTCAGTGTTTTATTTTTAGGGGAAAATAAAAAATCCTCCAGCCTTTTAATAATGCTAAGCCTTCTGTAGCCCAAACATATCACAATGTGCGGAGCTGCCTGAGTCTGGCAGCCACTGCAGTCTCTGCAGGAGACAGGAAGTCGGATTAAGGGGAGAGAGAGAGGCGGCGGGAAGGGGAGAGTGAGGGAAAGCAGAGCTTATTTGTGCGGCGGGGCTCCGTTTTTCTGAGTCGGTTGTCGAAGCATTTGCTCATAGCTTCCATCTACCTCTGCTAAACCAATACTTCTCCTCCACAGAGCGAATGGTTCTTGCTATTCCGTGATCAAATTGTGGTGAAATGCAAATGGAGACAAGACAGAGGAGTCTACTAGAGTGTTAGTGTCTGTGCACGCACAGATGTTTGGCAAACTTGGCTTCTCTCTCCACTAACCCAGACTGCACTAGAGACAGTCTGCACTACACATTTTATGAGCCTCGCCTGCGTCAATGCTCTTGCCTTATCGCTCGGCTATAAGGGGAGACAGTTAGGACTTTCTTTAGGTGGCCAACCCCCCTTGCTGTCATTTCCGCTCATTAGTTTTCGCGCATTAGTCTTAGGTTTGGTGTGGGACCTACAAATTGAACGATAATATAAACAATGTATATGTTGTTTAAATTCAGAGTTGATACTTATTCAAGGTTCTGTGTTCCCAACCAAACCCAACTGTTAATGTTGAATATGTGGTTTCTAAATATTCACAACACACCATTATGTTCTCCTGTGTCATGCTCTTAGAAGTCTTCTCCTCAGTACATTCCCGGCCATAAAGAGTGCATTGGCAGAAGGATGCAATAGTCCTGTTCAGTGGTGCGTAGGGGCCCTTAACGCTTCTCAACACAGCGCTGGATTGATCTGGCGTTGGCCCACATATTTGCGGTTCACTGGAAGACCGATTTCATTAAATTTTGACTTGTCTTGTTTTTGCCAGATGTGGCACAAAATCAATCATGAATACTCACACATCTGTGAGTAGTTTCATGAACAGTTCTCAATTACCGAATTGCAATTTCTCTGGGATCTATAAACTTCGGCAACCTAACTTTTTTTCTTTGTGTGTGTCATTGTGGTGAGCTTATTTAAATATAAATCAAGATGTTATTGGAGGAATGGTATCACTCCAGTCTAGTGAACTTTGCAAGATGCTGGTTTGAAACCTGGGTGTTTGTGCATTCCTGGTCAGCAAACAGCAGAAGGCCATAAAGACTGTTTAAATTGGCTGTCACACGTATTTTAATGATAGAAAATGAATGTCTAAGTTCCATGGCAACCAGTGTGGAATGTGCAGTGCCCATCAATGTGCTGTATTCAGAATGCTGTAACACGTCCGGCTTCTTCTTTTAGTATTTAGTCCGTATTGCCCAATACTCTCACGGTACATCTTGAGTGGACTGTATCCAGCACACATGAGTGAAAATTAAACACAACCAGGGGACCCTTTGCATTTGAATACATTCCTACCCACAACAAATATAAAAGGGAGGGAGTCCCCAGGACAGGACACGGCGGGAAATGACGAGTCTCTGCAGATTCCACAAACTCTACAAAGGGGATGGGGGATGGGGGTCTTCTTTTCACTTCTATTAATCTCCCATTTGATTAAGCACTTGGCCAGGGAGGGCTTCTATTCGTAAGCTAATGGGCATGCTCCTCCATTGAGACTGTGTGATTATAGTAGCGCTTCCGGGTGTTAGCTGAGCTAGCTGTCGGTCTTCTCACACATGGGTTAAAAAACACTAGTAATCACTACAATGTCATAACGGATGTGTAATTAAAACGTTTGACAATAACGTGCTACAAACAGGAAAAAATGCAAAAGAAATTAGGAGGGAAGTTTTGAAGTGGCATTTTAAGTGGACAGTCCTTTACCCCATAACAGTCCTTTACCCCATAACCTGCATGCCTAAAAGGCTTTTGTTTTCTCTGCTTTTAGTCATCCTCAGTGTCGTATTTGACTCTAGACAAAGGAGTGCTTGGTAGGCCGAAGATGAATGTTCTGTTCTACTGGGCTGTAGTGAGAATGTGTGTAGGTGTGGGCTGCTGTATTCAGGACAAGCTTCGCCCTCAGCTCTGCATTACACCCACATCCAGCTAGGAGTGAACCATCTGCGCATCCCTGATGGTGTGCTGGCTCTTTGGCTGTCTGGGTCAGGGACACGAGACGGGGACGCAATGCCCCAGTCTCTGTCTGTTCCCCTCCTCTCCATTCCCCCTGCAGTGAACTTGCAGGTCACTGCAGTTCCCCTGTTGCCGGGCTGTCGGTTCCACGGTAACTGTGCCAGCCTGCCAGCTGAGCTCCAACACCTCTCGTCTGCCTGTTTGCTAGCATGATGACTCAGCAACTCCTGCAGGGCTCCCGTCCTCGTCCCTCCTCTACCATCCTCAGCAATACACGACATCACGACTCATCAGACAAAATAGTGTTGTGTCGCCCTCTCCTCCATGAGGACCTGAATACCAATATGACCAAAAGGGTATAGCTCATCTGTCTGCCCTAATATAGGAGGAGTTTGTTTAGAAATGTCACTAGTTTTCAACAAATGGGGGCAGGAACCACTGATGGGGGGGCACACAATGCTTTCTGGAGGGAATATTGTGATGATATTCAAATAAGAATAGTTTTTAATATAAACCGTTTTTTTTTTTTTTTTTAAATGTTCATATAATCTCTGTGTTTCAATATACTCTAAGGCAGAAGTCTTCAACGTTTTACGTGCCTAGGATTGCTGATAGGGGGTCCCTGTGCCGTGTTTCTATCACATATGGTAGCCTATAAAATATTAAGTTGCAGGGCCAACAAAAAATGTTTAGGGCCTAGTGCCATGTATAAAAGAAGGCCAGTAACTAAGCCATTAAAATGGGTATTAACAGATACTTATAGCACATGTTTATATTAATGTATTCTGACTTTTAAATTTTTGGATGAAAATCTGGGATCAAATAATTTGTAGGACCCCTTGTAGTACCTCTGAGGACCCCCTAGGGGTCCCGGACCCCCTGTTGAAGACCTCTGCTCTAAGGTATTTATGTTTTATATAGGTTTTAGGTTTAGAGCTATACTTAATGGTCCCCTGGTGTAAAATTCTAACATATTCCATTTGTGTTATCTGAAGTGACATGGAATAATGTGATTCTGTCTATCACGCCATTCAGCCATTATTGCTCCATGGAAAATAGTGTAAACATGTTATTCAGATTTGGCCCCAGGTGTGACTTAATTTCTGGATTGTAATAAATTGCCTTTGATCTCTCCTCCCACTCTCAGGTAGATAGCCAATTAAGTTAGTGCATGTTAAAGGTATAATCAGCTATTGTAAGCTAATACACTTTTATCAAATGTAACAACTCACATTTTGCTGAAAGAATAATCATACTTCTACACAGCCATGGATGTATTATAAGAACTGTATACTGTGTGTCTTAAAATGGCGCTCATTCATGTAAACTGAAACTGCTCAAAAGCGCATCTGCCAATAGGGGTGGAGCCTAATAAGAGTTTTTGGGGGCAGACGTAATAGCAGTCATATGCCTTTGGCTTCAACGGTCGCGTACGCGAGTTCACATCACAGCGCTGATAATTAGCATTTGACACGAACGAGCCAATGTACTGAGTACAGACTAGCTGCTGTGGTCTAGCCGTAGCACTATCTATCGTCAGTGCGAGAGTATTTGTTGTTTATAAAACATTATACCATTTTTAGAATGTTATAAAAAAAGGAATGATGAATCGAACTGTTTATAGAAAAAAAGTATTTAGGTCTATATATTGTTGCGATGCCTACATGCTGTTAATAGCATAAGCTTACCTAAGTTACCTAAGATGTTTTAAGTGAGACAGTATATTTGAATACCTAATTTAATCCATGGGCCATAATATATCCACAAAATATGTTAATAATCATGGCAAAATATATTATTTGTCTGCGCGGGTGTCCCTGCGCTGTCCCGCCTCTATAGTAACCAAACAAACTCCAATGCTTGTACTTTGCTTGTTCCCTGCGATGACGTCACGCAAGAAAAAAATTGCTTTCCTGCAACTAATCGACCCCCATACATAAAACTTCATAATATAAAGAATCGTTTTAGATCTTGTACGGTGTTCAAGCAATGTTAATATTCCTTTAAGAGGTGCTTGTTTTTGAATGAGTGTCAATGGGAATATGGCTTTCTGCCCCCAGATGTAATACCGGCGTTGGCCACCATACCCGGAAGAGCTGCAATCCTCAAAGTGATCATGGGGGCTTGTACACATAGCCTCGCGATACCATCCTGATCTCGCGAGCTTCAGTTTAATATCGCCGTGAGACTCAGACTGGAAAGCCTTGTAATCATTTTGATTGTGTCCGAGTAGCAACTGAACTTTCTAATCAGCGTCATGTTTATAGCTATACAGTCGTGGTTTTCCAATCAGCGTCGTGTTTATAGCTATACGGGTGTGGTGTAGGTGTGCCGACCATGGTGCCGACAGCGAAAACGACCAGATGATTCATCCAATCAACGGTCAAGTATTTTTTTTAAAGTATAACAATTAACAAACAGTTTCACTGTACGGCTCCCCAGATGGACTTGTGACAACAATTCCTCTGGCATGTCAGGTTATTGTACACAGCCCTGGCTCCGTAAATAGTAACATTTCTAAACAAAGTGGCGAACACCACTCGTTTCAACAAAGCCGTAGCACTACGCTTTGCTTCACAATGCATTTCGACATGTGAGGCCCCGAAGGACCGCGGAGCAATTGTGTTTTGATTTGAGCTCAAAGTTGGCAAGAAATATTAACCCTGCCTTTATACGGCACAGAGGGAGAGAATGCCAGTTGGAGAGTGGAATGATATCAGTCTCTTTTAAAGAAGTATTTCCCAAATGACCCTCTGTAGAGTGGAAGGAGACATAAATCGGGACATATCCTTGTGTGGCCCTCACAGAATCAGCAGTTTTCCACCCTCTGACCCGTATTCCATGACCAAAGTCTCAGACAGGCCTCGTATCTGCCAACACTGTTGAGGCTAATCTCTGTGCAATGCCCACTCCTCAATCCCTCCTTTGACTGACAATGTTGCCATGATAGTAAATACGGTCTGAAGATACTTCGGAAATGGTAACTGTTATGAACTCCCTGATTTAATTTGTGAAGAGGATAATATTGACTTGTGAAAGAGAAGCAGAAGGTGGTTAAAGTATAGACATATGGAAAGAGAGGGACTGTATTAAAGAGCACCTAAACATGCGTGTCAATCAAAACATTTAGTTTAATCTTAACAGGCTAATGGATGTTAATGAAATGCAGTTATACAGGGCAATACCTTGTGAATTTACCATCCAAAAATGAAAGCGCTCACTAAAACGTACTTTCGAGGTTCATGTTTGCAGTGTGTAAGTTACTACCGTATCGCTGGAAATAAACTGGGATAGCTGAGGGTTGTGGGGAATGAGAACACCGCCTTGGCGGGATGTCAGCTCTGTGAACACACACGGCAGAACACTGCCAGAGAATAATTCAATAGGCGGAGATAGAGCACTGCAGCACACAGGAGTCAGACATACGCACACAGTGCCAAAATGCTATCTGCTCAGATCGCAATTGGTTCTGCAGATGCTAACTCTGGCTGTCTCCTTTCCAAGAATCCCATCTGAGGCTTCCTATATCGGGACTAGCTGTGCCCTGTCTGCGTTACCCCCACAAGACAAACTGTTAAGAGGCCCACATCGGGCTAGCCCCGCCCCTTGCTCGGTTAGTTATTTTCCATTTGTATATAGCAGGACTAGCTTTACATAAATACAGGCTCTGTCAACTCAGGGACTGGTGGTCTTTTGAAGGAGTATTATAAGTCTGTTGTTTAGCAGTCTTTTAACAGCTGAATTAGATCTGAATACTTGTGATCGCAATGTTCCTCAAGAGGATTGATGAAATCACAGCAGCGTATTTACTTCCACTGATTGGAGTATAGCCCGGCGACATGCTCTGATTGATTAATTGAGTTGAGTTATTGATTTGTTGTCCAGGACAGTTTGAGGCTATAGCACTCTTATTATCCTGCTGTGATGGTCTCTTCCATACATTTAACTATTGAATATCCCCTTCTCTTCCATATGAAGCCCACCACTCCAGCCTCATTATCTCTACTTCTCTGGCCTGGTGTTCTCTGGTTGCCACCAAACAATACCCCCCCTCCCCCCCCCCCTCCCTATTCTCACCATGATCTCCTGCCCCCTATCTGCCCTACTGGTGCCCCCTTCTCTCTTCCATGCTGGGCCAAAGAGAGCAGGCAGGGCCCCTGATTATCTCTGTGTGGCAGCCTGTGTTTTGTGCTCTGATTACTGCAGCTGTGTGTGTGTATGTGTGTGGCACGCGTGCCATGCAGACACCGCCCTCTGCTAGCGCTAGCATTACGTGCTTAATCATTTATGTTTGTGTGATGGGCACAAAGGCTCCGGGGGGGGAGGAGAGAGAGAGAGAGAGAGAGAGAGAGAGAGAGAGAGAGAGAGAGAGAGAGAGACGCACACTGGGGTATGTATCAGGGGCACAGACGCGCCTGGGCACATGTATGTGCTTAACGTGGCACGCTGAAGAGGAAGGTGCCATGGAAAACACAATATTTGTAAAATGAATGGTTTGTCAGTGCGCGGCAGGCATCGCACGGTGTGACTTGCTAAGCGCTCCGTCCCGCTGTAAAGTCGTGAGCACACGGCGTCCACATACGCATCAAATATTGACGCATTAGGCTGTGTCCTGGTCTCTAAGCGATAGAATTTGGGCGCCCACATTCATCCACCCTGCTGTCTTTCTCCTCCTCCTCCTCCTCTTTGCGTATGCCTGCTCCCCTCACTGCCAAACAGCCTGTCCCTCTTTCTCCAATGCACACACACGCACGCACACGCGCACACAGAGGCACCGAGGCAGCCAATAGGAGAGCACCAGTCTCCCCATTGCTTGCCACTCAATGCCTTGTTGCCAGGACAACGGCAAGGCATGAGATCCACTTTACTTGAGCATTTTAAACTTGGTGTTGACTCTTACTGAAAACAAGAAAAGGTCTCTCTGTAAAATGATTCTGCTAGATCGACAGTAAGTCCTGCCCATGTCCGTCCGTCTCCCTACTCACTGCATCGCACCGTAGCCCCTCTCTCTCTCTCTCTCTCTCTCTCTCCCCTTTGCTCGCTCTCTCACACTCTATCTCTGTGTGCAACTGCATGGCATCCCGAGGAACCTTCTACAAGTCTTGCAATGGTGTCATAATGCGTCTGTGTAGCAGTTGCTGTCTGGAATTGCGGATTAAGTGCAGTGGGCAGGCAGCGAGATCGTGTCATGTCTTCGCCATGCAAAGTGTCCACACACATACAGTGCATGAAAGGGTTTCATCACCACGCTCTGTCTCCTCCATTCTCCAGGTCTTCGGTGATGGACGGAGACATGTTTGTTTTGGTCTTTATCCTCCTGCTCCATCCTAATTCTAGCATGGAAGGTAAGCTGCTTGACTGCCCAGTCTTTCCTCACAGGCCTTGTTACCACCATGTCACATAATGCGGCTTTATCGTGAGTTTATTTTGTGTTTTCTCCGCGAGTGTAAGTTGGATTTAGCGGTGCCGTAGCATTTTAATACACACACAGACACATCCCATGCAGAGCAGTTAGCTTAGCTACTGGGTGGTGGTGGGTGAAGATTACACTTTGTCCACACACTACTGTGAATGTGGGTAACCGTAACACAAAAAAACAAAGTGCACGTATTTAGCAATCGATAAGCTGCCTCTTAAGCAAATCCAAATGCAGATGGACACATTGTCCTAAAAAAATAAAGGACAGTGTGGTGGTTAAATACATGTGTTCATGTCATACTATTAACTTGTGCCTTTAACTGTTTCCTCTGCAGATGAGGGCGGTATTGAGTGTGTATGTAGCGGTGCATCTTGCGGCAGTGCAGAGCGATGTCTTGGCCAGCGGTGCTTCAGCTCTCTCTCAGTGCTGAATGGTGTGTCAGTCCACGAGAAGGGCTGCATTATGGGTAGTGGGGGACAGGGAGCTATAAGCTGTGGAGCCCCACCAACCCCTGAGCTGGCGGTCGAGTGCTGCCGTGGCCAGCTGTGTAACTTGAACGTCACCATCCAGCCGCCAGTCAGAGGTGAGGTATTTGTGTTGAAAGTGCCGTTAACATTATATAACAAGAAATATCTGCTGTTTCAAAGGTGGTTCAGTGGTTTAGCAGTTAATTGTCAAAACACTGTTCAGGGGAAATCATTTTGTTGTAGTAAATTAAGTAGCAGGTGATGTTGACATTTTGTCAGCTGTAATATCAAGTGAAATACTTTTTAATAAGCAAAAGAATGCATGAGGTTTTGAAACATCTTGACATATTGGAGTAAATACAAGCTGTCAACTAAAATGTACTAATCAGTGGGTTTCCCCTCCAGATGTCGAAGTGTCGTCTGGCAGACCGGTCCTGAAAAACCAGGAGTGTGTATGTGAGGCAGCTGCGTGTGAACCTGGGAACCGCTGTGTGGGGCAACAGTGTTTCTCCTCGCTGGAAATGATTGACGGGGTGGCTGTCCAACAGAAGGGTTGCCTGAGTGACGACGAGGTGGGCCGAACCACCTGTGCCACACCGCCGTCGCCGGCCAGCATCATCAAGTGTTGCCAGGGCCACCTGTGTAACATAAACGTCACTGTGCAAGCGGCAGGGAAAGGTGAATTAGCACGTTATTGGGGGAAAATAGGGTTAACATAGATTTGAAAGGCTTACATGCTCATTGAACTGTGTTGACCTGAACTAGACCTTCAGTTATAAAGCTATCTTTTAATTTGTTTTGTTACTGGCCTCCCATTTGGATATGGAAGGTTTATAATGATAAGAACAGAATTGGCTTCATAGTGTATGAAACTGCTATACACTGTACTGTATATGTATGTACTACTATATACTGTATGTGATTTTATTTTCTGATTTGCATAGGAATTTATACTCTTTGAATTTTTGTCTGTTTTTGACAGCGCCTTTTGTGAATCGTTATTTTGGGGAATTTCGGCTTCTGTTAAATTTCTGTGCTAAATCATCTGAGGTTTGCTTGTGAATGAAGAGAATCTCTAAGATAGAAGCCATCTTCTGGTCTGTCCAGCCACTGTATCCAAGCTCTCTCTCCTCACACAGTATTGTCCTCTTCCTGTTTCCTGTGCAGAGGAGGAAGTGAAGCCCCTGGCCAAGGAGGAGCACTGGTGCGTTTGTGAGGGCAGCTCCTGCATGACGGGCGAGCGCTGCATGGGCCACCAGTGCTTCTCCTCTCTGGCGGTGAACAGCGGCTCCCTGGTCTACCAGAAGGGCTGCTTCAAGGTGGTCGAGCAGAGCCACATGACCTGCAAGACCCCCCCTTCCAGGGACCAGGTCGTGGAGTGTTGCCATGGACACCTGTGCAATATGAACAGCACCGTGGAGCTGCCCGTCCAAGGTTAGGCCGCTACACTTCCCACAATGCAAACGCAAGCACCGTTTATCTAGAAGCCCGGCTCGGACAAAGAGGCAGGTGCACAGTTGAGAGGAGATGAGGCAGAGCAGCGTCATCTGTTCATTTTGATTTCACACTTTTACATCTTCGTCCTTTCAGCTGTGACTCTTCGTCCTAATAGCTTAATGTTTGGTGCACACAAAGTGCCCCCCCTCCCTGTTATTGGTTAATGCCCACAAAGGTTAGTTCTGCCTTTTGTTACAGTCAGGGGGGACGCACATTCTGTCCTTTTGTGCCAAAGAGATGAGGGGTCAAGCAGTCTTTTAACTTTAAAAGTCTCCTGTGGCCTTTGTTACCATCTCTTGTGCCTGGATGCAAGCCTGCATGGTCACACTTTAGGACAAAGGAGAAATGAGGGAGGTCTTTAATGTTGCTTAGTCATGGCCTACTTGTGTCAGGGCTGGCTGACAAGACTCTGGAGGTTGAAGACTCTTAGGAGTGGAGGAGGATGAAGAGGCAGAAATGTTGCCTTGAACGCCTCCCAACATGTAGGCAAAACATTGACATGAATACATTAGCTGAAATTATAATTCCCTGGCTGTCTGAAGCAAATATATTTGAGTAAATATTGGTGGTAAGCATTTTTTGTCATTTGAATAAAGCCATGTTTTTTACTTAATAATAGATTGTGGAGATTGAAAAGTAATTGGTGCGCAGCACCTCACCAAATGAATTCAAATTGTGAAAATTGAATATGATGCTGAAATATCTGGACTATACAGTCTATAGCATTGACAGCTATGGTTAGCTCCCTGAATGTCTAGCTAGCTCTGTGCACTGGAGAGATGGAGTTCAGTGTGCGAGGGGAGAGAAGTGGAGTATTGTCTGCACTGGAGGCAGTGCGGAGCATTGGAATGTTTGGACTGTGTGTGTGTTGGTCAGTTCCTCATGCTGGACTCAGCAGCCGGGATTAGCTGTACTCCTTTTATTGTGTGTTGGTAGGAGAACGAGAGGGTGGTGTCTGTGACCTTGTGTGTGTGTTCAGTTCATCACCAGTGAGCTACAGGGAGCACGTAGTTTTCCACTGCAGCTAATTATTATTATCACTCTCCATAATTGACGGCTGTCTCTCAGCGTTTCTGGTGGAAGTTGTGGTGGGTCTCGGGCCACTGGTCTGACTCACTTGACTGGTCTGACCTGGCCGAGAGCACACTGCATAAGGCAACATGCCCAACTCCCTGCTTTAGAGGACACCGCGTTATATATTTGGGATGGAAATACACACGTTGAAACAAGTTAGGTTCTTGGACACAGTATCTGCTGTTTGCAAACAACCATGGAACTATATAACAACAACAACATGGTGCATACATACAGACCATATGTCACCATACCTATACATACTGTGTGCTTGAACAGAAGGCTCAATTGCTTTGAGCTACAACCACACAGGAAGAAGAGGAGACAACCAATCTTATTATTTGCAACATACTAGCTCAATGGATAGCTATAAGGTCCCGGGTTCGAACCCCGGCCTTTATGTGTGGAGTTTGCATGTTCTCCCCGTGTCTGCGTGGGACGAGCTGCTCCTGGCTACACTCATGGACACCATTAGAATGTATGCCACATAATGCTGTCCAAACAAAAAGAAAAGAAAACCCTTTTCAAAATGTTTGTGTACCTTAAACATCACAACAACCCTACAGGCTCCTGTGGGGCAGGCCCAAGCCAGAGACCCCCGGACTTATCCCGTGTAACATTTCTCTCATAGATGAGGAGCCCAGGGGCAGTGTGGTCACCCTGGCTGTCGCCCCCATCATCGTCCTCATCGTGCTGTCTGCTGTCGCCGCCCTGCTGTTCAGACGTTTTCACTACAACCAAATGGAGAGGTTGACCGTGCGGGACGCCGAGTATGGCACCATTGACGGCCTCATAGCCTCCAACGTCGGGGAGAGCACCCTGGCGGTGAGTACTGTGTGGGGGGAGGGGGGACACGGGCACGGGAAAGACATGAAACAAACCCCGCGTTAAATCCAAGCTAGCAGTCAGGACTGTTTGCGGGCTTGTGCAAATGACTCTGCTTTAGTCAGACCACACCAGCTACCGTACTCTCCTATGAAGTCTCATGCATCCGCCGATAACGGAACATAGTCAACCATTTAATAACGGTCAAAAACAATCTTGTTACATTGCCAATACAGTAAAATATTTAGTCAAAAACACATTAGGTTTTCTGTCATACTACAGTTTGCATGTTAGCGGGGCTTGAGATCTGAAAACAGCAGGTTTTGATTGACATCTCAATTGAACCAATAAGACCTCTCCACAGTCTACAATAGTCAGTGACAGTCCGTGCTGAAAGTAGACCCCGTCCTTCTTCTAACAGACCAAGTCAGTTGAAACAGAGTGTGTTAATTATTGTGTAGGCTTAACCAATGGAATATTGAACACATTGATTTTTTACAAAATGCAGATCAAAGGGCAAATATTCATGGTTGCAAAAAGCTGAAAAAAAAGAATATTTGAATCCCCAAAATTGAAACTAATACCTACACATCAAGTAGAATATTCTGGTCTAGCCCTTCTGTGGAGGGGGTTGCCATGGTAGCTAAGTATGGCAGACATGTCTCTGCTGGACCTCCTCTCCGGTCTCTACCCCTTAACACTACTGCCGGGATCTTGTTACACAATATTTGTATATTTACCGATGGTCACCATGTCAGATTAGGCAATCATTAGTGTTAGTAGGATCCCGACCATTCATCCTATGCTGCCTTCCATTAATTTGTGTGAGTTAATCGGTCGTCTGAGAGGAGGGTCCGGAAATGGTCTATCATGGCTACAACAGTACTGTGTGTGATGCTGGTGGTCTCCCCAAAAGAAAAACGGATAAATAATAAAACTGATTCTGTTGTGGCTATCCGCTACTGGGGAATAATAACCTAGCATGGCATAGCGTGACCTGCTACTCGCCAAGTTGCTGAAGTGCCGTTGCTATTTCTTGCCATCATTTGTCTTCGACTCCCTCAAGGAAATGTCAAAAAGGCAGGGGTATTGCTGCCACTGCTCAACGAACCTTTCCTCGGTTTCTGTGGGTCCAGTTCCTGACAATATCAACAACACGTCATAGCGTAGGAGTTGTCAAACTAGGCAGGAAAATACTAAAACATGCTAGACTTTTCTTCAGGGTGTTGTAGGGTGTTCCACACTCTGCATAGCCATTCTCTGATTATGTCAAACTACACAGGGTAGTTTGACATAATGTCGTTCAATTTCATATTCGGGGCCTGGCTCTGGAATGTGTCGGCCATGAAACAGTAAGGAGAATCAGTCAGGAGAATCTGGCGTAATTTGTGTAGTCTGATCAGAAACAGAAGTTCTCTGACAATCATTTATCTTCTGTCTATCCATTTTTAAATGTAGGCATTTAGCAATTATGTTTGCATCAGGCAAAATGTTTTCTATAAAATATTCTTCACCTTTGTTTTAGCATACTGTATTCTTATGCTGTCCCATGTCATCCAAGTGTGGATTGTGCATTATATCTGGTACGGTTCATGTTTAGAGGGCTGCTCAACTGAGACAGACTTCAGGCGTCTTGTGGTTAGCGTTTACTCAGAATGACAGCCAAGCACATCCATTGGCTCACACACACATATAATCAAGCTCTGCTTGCAAATTGTGTGTTGTGTGTGTGAGATCTTGGGGGAAAATAAGTTCCCAATGGTTTTACAATCCATCCTGTGTATGATTTTAAACTCATGAAAGGATACACATTGAAAAGATGAATCTCATCTCAAATCCAATGTTAGTACAAGATTATGGTTATGTTTGTGTGTTGTGGGGCACCCAGGGTAATTGCAGCTGGACTACAAAGAACCAACTAAGCTTGTGTTGAAAGGTGCTGGGCTTATAATGCAAATGCAAACATAGAGACAGAGAATGGAATGTTTGTTTCAGCATCATTTAAGTTTTTGGCAGCACTGGAAAAAAGGTTATTAGAAACAGTGGTATGGCTGTAAAAAGTAAATTAGATTCAAACACTTGTGTTTGTTGCTTTTGTAGCCTGGGGTCCAGAAGTCAGCTGTGATTTTAATTAAATTCTAATGATCTCATTACATTGTACTACCTAATGGCCAGACCCACATGTACCCTGCAATCGCACAAGAGGATTTTATCTCTGCAAAATGGCCTGTCATTTATTTTATGGCTGCCATCTTTATATTCCAACGTGCCTCAGAGACTGCTTCTGCTCTGCTGCGCTGCATTTGTTTATCTGAAGCGTCACTCATAGTTTTGTTGTTGCTCAATCCTCTCACTCTCCTGCCAGATTTTTTTTTTTCCTTTTTCTTTTTTTCTTCCTCAAGCAGCAAGTGACTGCCATACAGACAGGGTGGCTGTGCACTGCCCCCTTGTGTCAATCACAAGCCACTGCAATGGCCTATGGTGGGGATAAAAATAAAGGTTTTAGCCTCATAGCGCCTGTTAGCAGTCTGGCACTTAGATTAGAGAAGTCTCCAGCCCCCACACCAGTCACTAGGGAGGGGGTGGCACTGCTGTTGTTGACTCAGCAGGGGGCACTCTGCTCCTCCAGACGCCACACACACACACACACACACACACACACACACACACACACACATACAGGCAGTGTTTTAAACATCACTCAGCTTGCCCCCCTCCATCCCTTGTGGGTGCCACATCAAAGGGGCCTCCATGTATTTGCCTCCATCTGAGTCCCAGATGCTCCAGACTTCATCGTTTACACCCTCCAAGCGCTGGAGTCCATAAGGGGACACCTTTGGTTACACAACCACATTTCTTCCACAGAAAATGCACGCAAATACTTCATACAACAACTGAGAGCTGTTGCCTAGACAGTATGAATGGCCTTTCTGACTGAGGTAGTAAATAACATTGTAGCAACCAGCCCCAAGGTAGGATCTGTACTCACAAATAGACGTACTGTGTGTTACATGTCACCACACTAGATGGGACTGACCTGCATATAAGAATGTACTTTTTCCTTTGCTTGTCAGAGCTCTCCTGAATTAACGTCTCAAACGGACCTGGCTGCTTCATGGCGTTATTGACGTCTATAGTACTACTAAGCTGCGACCTTAGGTAGCGAGAAGATTTTTCTGCCCAGGCTCTCTTAGGAGGGTTTGGGGTTCTGAACCTAACACTTGATTTGGGCTTTCCTCTGTTCCAGGATCTGCTAGATCATTCGTGTACGTCTGGGAGTGGCTCTGGGCTGCCGTTCCTTGTTCAGCGCACGGTAGCGCGACAAATCACGCTCAACGAGTGTGTGGGTAAGCATCCTCTAAAGATTGTTCTTTTTGGGGTACCGTATGTGGCTGAAAACTCACGGGAGATCATTCGCCTCACACACACTTCTTGATTCACGATCACCCTGTTAGGATATATTTATAGACTATTTCAGAAGATTCTGAAAGGCTAGCCAGGAGGCTAATGTGCAAGTGTTGGCAATCAATTCCCCAATCGCAAAATGGCACACATTTGATTTGTTAGGTCTATGCTATTGTGTCATAGATCATTTTTTTGTTTTTTTTTTCCCCAGAAAACATGTTTTTAGATTAGCAAACATTTCACTGGCATGACTCATCTGGGCCTTGTTATTAGCAGTAAAGGTCAAGACAATAGAGTTGAGTAGAATTGTGAAGAAATATTATTTTATGATTTGGCCTCATCAACCCAAATTTGACTTGATAACAATTTGTTCTGTGGTATAATGTAGCTCTCTTTCTTGTATATGAAACACAAGCATATTGTTATTACCAGTATAATTTAGTATATGAAACACAATCATATTGTTGTTACCAGTATAATGTAGTATATGAAACACACTCATATTGTTGTTACCAGTATAATGTAGTAGATGAAACACAAGCATATTTTTGTTACCAGTATAATGTAGTATATGAAACACAAGCATATTGTCGTTACCAGTATAAT
>JAOEGT010055559.1:0-18651 GCA_025447795.1 Speoplatyrhinus poulsoni | reverse complement strand
TACTGAATCGATATATTGTGCACCCCTAGTGTGTATATGTATATATGTGTATATATGTATATATATATATATATGTATATATATATATATATATATATATATATATATATGTATATATATATATATATATATGTATATATATATATATGTATATGTATACACATATTCAACTAGTATGATTCATTAGAAATATAATAAAAAATAAATATATATATCTTTTGGGTTTAAACTGGTTGTCAGGGTGCCAAAGTGGGCAAGCTAACTCTAAAGACGACTGAGATGGAGACCATCTATGACCTGGGCAACAAGATGATTGAGAGCCTCAGTAAAGAGAAGATTCAGGCAGGGTGAGTCCTCGTAACTTTGCATTGAGCCCATCAACATCCAGCTAATGAGGCTGAATTATAGGCAGTGCTCTTGGAAGGGTGGAATAGCCCACCTACTCCTTCATCAACTGAAACACATCATCAATATTTAGTGAAAGATTTATCTTTGCTTCCTAGGCTCGCTCTCTACATTTGTTTTTATGGCATCGTATGACTGCCTAATCTGCTCTGTTCCCTCCCAGAGATGTAATAACCATCGACAAAGCCACCGGTAAGATTAGCAAACTGGGCCGCTCCTTCACCAGAGCCCGAGACTATGACGCCATGGGCTCTCAGGTACCCCTTCTTACTACTAGTTAATGCGTTCTTGTTGCTAGTTAATGCCTTCTCATTTGTAGATGTTTTATTACTAATTAATGTCTTCTTATTACTAGTTAATGCCTTCCTATTGTTAGTTAATGTCTTATTACTAGTTAATGTCTTCTTATTGCTAGTTAATGTCTTATTGCTAGTTAATGCCTTCTTATTTCTAGTTAATGCGTTCTTATTTCTAGTTAATGCCTTCTTATTGCTAGTTAATGTCTTCATATTTTTAGTTAATGCCTTCTTATTGCTAGTTAATGCCTTCTTATTGCTAGTTAATGTCTTATTACTAGTTAATGCCTTCTTATTGCTAGTTAATGCCTTCCTATTGCTAGTTAATGTCTTATTACTAGTTAATGTATTCTTATTGCTAGTTAATGTCTTATTGCTAGTTAATGCCTTATTATAGCTAGTTAATGCCTTCTTATTGCTAGTTAATTACTTTTTATTGCTAGTTAATGCCTTATTATGGCTAGTTAATTACTTTTTATTGCTAGTTAATGACTTCTTATTACTAGTTAATGCCTTCTTATTACTAGTTAATCCCTCAATGATCACAGCCCTTTTAGCATTCGCATACTGATTTTTATGGTCTCGCTCTAGACGCAGTTCGTCCAATGTCCAGAGGGGGAGCTGCAGAAGAGGAAGGAGGTGGTCCACACAGTGTCCCTCCACGAGATCGACGTCATCAACAGCCGCACCCAGGGCTTCCTGGCCCTGTTCTCCGGAGACACCGGAGAGATCAAGTCTGAAGTCCGCGAGCAGATCAACGCTAAAGTGTCTGAGTGGAGGGAAGAGGGCAAGGCCGAGATCATCCCAGGGGTATGTTGTGTGTGTGTGTGTGTGTGTGTGTGTGTGTGTGTGTGTGTGTTCCTGTTTGACCATTTGTGTGTGTGTGTGTGTGTGTGTGTGTGTGTGTGTGTGTGTGTATGTGCTCCTGTTTGACCATTTGTGTGTGTGTGTGTTCCTGTTTGACCATTTGTGTGTGTGTGTGTGTGTGTATGTGTTCCTGTTTGACCATTTGTGTGTGTGTGTGTTCCAGGTGTTGTTCGTCGATGAGGTCCATATGCTGGACATGGAGTGCTTTTCCTTCCTGAACCGTGCCCTGGAGAGCGACTTATCCCCCGTTCTCATCATGGCAACAAACCGAGGCATCACCCGGTACGACCTTGCGCCCCGCCCCCTGGATAGCCTGTTGTCGTGTGTGTGTGTGTGTGTGTGTGTCCCAATATTTCTCTGTTTGTGTCCATCTCAGTATCCGCGGCACCAACTACCAGAGCCCTCACGGCATCCCCATCGACCTGCTGGACCGTCTGCTCATCATAGCCACGTCCCCTTACACCGAGAAGGAGACCAGGCAGATATTAAAGATCCGGTGAGAGCGCGTGCACACACACACACACATGGGTGTGTTTGGTTTCCAGTAATGCGGTCATTTACTGTTGTACCAAATACAGACAGACTTTGCATATTCCCCCAGTAACATATATAGAAGGGCAGACAGACTTTGCATATTCCCTGGGGACTTCCCCTCTGTGTTGTCAGATAAACACTCCTTACGTTTACAGGGAAATGTACTTGTTGTGGGGCACCCACATAAAACAAATAGGTGAAAAACTCAGGAATAGTGAATTAGACCTTTTGATTGACAACTCAAATTCAACAAAGGACAAGTCTGTCTGCAGAGAGAAATGACTTCCAACACAGGAGCCACATCGTATAAACTGACTGAGCCTGTTCTGTTTTTAGACCATCCCATATCACATAATGTCTATTCATTGGTTAGCATATGTTTTGCAAGACAGCAGTTTGGTTCCAGCTGTGAAGAAGATGATTTAAAAAAAAAGAATAAAACATGTTTAATTAAGCAAAGAACTCGGGTTCTTTGCTGTGGTCCATCATGTCCTGACGCTGTGTTGCACGTACGGTGTGTCTTGGTTCTCCTGCCAGGTGCGAGGAGGAGGATGTGGAGCTGAGCGAAGAGGCCCACCTGGTGCTGACCCGCATCGGCATGGAGACGTCGCTACGTTACGCCATCCAGCTGATCAGCACCGCTGGCCTGGTGTGTCGTAAACGCAAAGTAAGGCCCAAGGGGTTTGCATGAATGGGTCACTGCATTGCATACATACTGTATGTGTTCCTGATCATGGGTACATGTAGTAGTGTGTGTCTGTGTGTAGTCCTCAGATACAGTACATGCTGCCGTTTTATAGCCCGGTGTAACCAGACCCAATATTAACCCGGTGATGAATATTTGGCCACCCTCTATTGGGAAGTGTTAACAGTCCTTGCCTCCTACCTAATGTTCATTTTGAAACGATTGGACAGCGTTGAACCAATCGGCATTGCTATAGCCGCTTTGGTCGCCTCATCAAGCCCCACCACTATTTAGAAACACATCTCACTAACCCACCCTGATTGGTCCACCAGCAGGGTGGCTGTGCCAACGCTGCGATGCCAACGCTGCTGTGAACAGGGTTTCCACACTATATTACCCCAGCCACATAAATTGTGCTGAGAGCAACAGTCGTGCAGAGACAGATTATGTGTTTGAATGTGCTTCCATGCGTAGGGGACAGAGGTGCAGGTAGAAGACATCAAGAGGGTTTACTCCCTGTTCCTTGACGAGTCCAGGTCTTCTCAGTACATGAAGGAGTACCAGGATTCCTTCCTCTTCAACGAAACACGTAAGCACGCCTCCTTTTTTACCCCCATTAATAATCTGTATGCGGTCAGGTGAGATGATCATTTTAGAAATCTAGATGATGATTTTTATAACTCTTGTTACATTTCAGAAGCACCTCAAATGGACACCTCGTAATGAAAATGACTGAAGACTTTTCTCGCCACTGGTTGCCACTGGTTGTTCACATCTTGCCAGAGTGGAATTCATCTTCAACTGGAAGTAGGGTTGAAATTGCTAGATTTGTTATTCAACTGTGCATTTTCTCCTCAAATCAAATGTATTTACTTTACCTTCATTTGCCAATTTTCAATTTACAGTTATACTGTTGAGGCCTTGTGGCAAGAACATCCATTCCTTAAATTTTCTGTTGATTATGTTTATTTTATGGAATTAATTAAACCTTTTCTGAGTATATATATATGTGTTTTTCTTGACATTGTACATTTTAAATTATCCAAGTAATGTATTTTTAAATGGTGTACTTTCAGAGTTTCTCCACTAGATGGCAATCTAAAGATGTACTTTAGGCAGCGCTGCGTGGAAGTAGTGTGAATCTACTCAGTGCAATTTATCTGTCATGCTTTCAGTATCATAAACTGGTCAAAATTGTAATCGTTGACCTTGCTCGTGCAATATAATTTTGACAACTACCAACTAATTATTCTTTAGTAGGCCTAACCCCAGACCTTTTGTTAAAGCTTAAGACAATTATAACCTGCTCTGTGCCTTAGATCATAATTCATCTGTTAATTTGTACCTGTTACCTGTTTAAAAATGTCTTAAAGGGGGAATATAACCATAAAATGTACTTAGTCTTTTGCGTACAGCAATAATTTTTTGTCAGACGGTCACTTTGACATAACGTCGCAGTCCTGCATTTCTGCCCTGCCAATATCACTAAAGGCACACTGCATAAGAAATTATGTCCAGATTTAATTAAGTGGTTTATCTATGTATGTATGTATGTATTTATGTGATTTACTGTGATACAACATAGGTAACTGTCTGTTTATATATTGATATTTGGTTATAGTTTAACCTTTCTAACGATCTGTAGGGGGCAGTAGTAGGCTATTGTAGATTATTCGTTCATAAGCAATTTGGGTGGAATAATGTTACCTGCACTCAGCTGAGAGAGTGATGACCATCGTGTTGTGCCGCATTGTCTCCCACATGGAAATTAATATGATATTTAATTCTGGACGGATTATCCAATTCTCCCTATCCCATAAATCACACAAATTCCTGCAAGGCTGCAATTGGCTGCCAATTATTGCACATCTGATTAATATTTGCTGGTTGGATTTAGGCTGGGAGGCATTTTAATAGGCGATCAATTGTCAATGAACATATGTGCGTGTGTGCCAGGAGTAGGAGATGTGTACTTGTTTGGTGAGGGATTTGAGGTATAGAGGTTGGGTAATTACCTTTAAATGCTGCTGAAATTAAGATGGCATACTTTAATCTCCACAAGTTTAGGTGTTATTTTGCTCAACACTTATTAATGATGAAAATGTGTGCATGATATTAAATTAATATACAATACATAATATATGACGTTACGCTTTTTCTTCAATGCATTTTCTCTTATGTTAATGCGTAGATATCATACTTTGCCTGTGGGCTCCCAAGTCTTTTCCCACAGGCTGAACCTGTAGCATACAACATGCATTGCATTTACCTGTTCTAGCGTTTTGCTTGTTGCACGGCTAAATGGCCTTCTTTCACACAGACTACATTGATTCATACATGTATGACGTAGCCTATTTGTACAATAATAAAAAAAAAACATATATATAAAATAGCTTTAAAAAAACGGTTAATGCAGCCAAATAAAAGTGGCTCTTTTTTTACCATCACCCACCAAGTGATCACCTGGTGATAAGTACAGTAACCAGGGCGTCTCAAACGCCTTATTGAGAATCACGGTAGGTTCTTGACACAAATATCCTTTCTGCTCTCAATATTTAGAGAAAGACAAACATCATGCAGGAAGTAAACCAGATTCAAAGACTGCCCTTCATAAACACATGGGTCTAGCCCAGAGGTCTTCAACAGGGGGATCCGGGACTCCTAGGGGGTCCTCAGAGGTACTGCAGGGGGCCCTCGAAATTATTTGATCCCCAAAAAATGTCTTATATACAACCTAGCTATAAATATATTAATTTGTCAAAATTATTTTAATGGCTTTTCATTGTATACAGCAGGCTACACTATTACAACGTACTTTAAAGATGGCACCTTAGGCCACACAACACATTGTTGACCCGGCAACCAAATAGTTGATATGTGATGGAGGTCCCTGTGCAGCGTTTCTAACAGCCAAGAGGTCCTCTGGTCTAGTCTATAATGCAGGCAGTAGCTGCTCCTGTTGACTGGCTGTGTCACATCATGTATCTTTATTGTCCGTGGGGATTTCATTAGTTAAATGTAACCAACTAATGATCACCGTCATCCTGACATTCATGACACGAATTGACAGATTCATCAATTTAATTGATTGATGAGCTGCTGTTAAAAAAATATATATGTTAATGTAGTCAATGTTTTGGAGCTTGAATTGTATCTGCAGTGCAGTAGCCTTATAGTGTTTTTTTTTTTTTGGGTAACCAGGCTTGTAAACTTATCATGTCAAAAGAAAAATAGCTTGTGCACTTACCCAGGATATTCATCACAAGAATTCTGTGATATGGTTTGAAAAAGGCTTTCAGTCAAATTTAGCAGAAATGTTTGTAATGTTAAAATTGAATTGACAGTTCAGTGGAAGTGCAAAATAATATCAGAATTGTATTTCTTTAACCCAAGGGAAGAATTGGGTCAAAAGATCACATCAAATACAGAAACAATCCCCTGAAAAGAGATTCAATGTCTTGCTCAAGGATTCGTCCACAGGGTGTTTGCTCAATGCCCTGGAGACTTGAACTCTGACCTTCTGGTTGAATTATGGTCTGCCAAGTTGCTATGACTCATTATCTATTCACTTAAAGGTGCTGCAAGCAATTCTAATCCATTACACCTTTTGTCTGTTACAGTGGGCTGGGCTTTATGTTTCTGTTTAGCAGACAACTCAACTTCTCATATTAAAAACCCTATGGGATATGTGTGCTTTCTCCTTTTGCACACAGCTGTGCAGGGCTCCTTTATAAAGTTGATGAATGTGCTTACAGCTAAATAAACTAAGCACAAAAAGTTAAGAAATTTGTGAACACCTCAGCTTGGGTGTGCTGTTTGTGCCAGAGTGACCTGACCAACACAACCACCTTGGCTGACTGACTTGTGAAAAATGCTGGTTGAAGAATGGGATGCCATCCCACAGCAGTGTGTGACCAGGCTGGTGACCAGGCTGGTGACCAGCATGAAGAGGAGGAGGTGCCAGGCTACTGACGGGAGGACAGGGATACTGATTTGGTTTTTGGTACATATACACAAGCTAAGAATGGCATCTGTTGCCAAGCCATTCACGTCTGGCCAATTTACCTTTCCCAAGCCCTGCCCCTTTTTGCATGTCCTCCAATAACAGTTGTGAATTTTTTGAATCTGACGGAACCCTCCGTCAACTGTCTGTTTTGCTGTAATAGCTTTCTATGGTGTTTTGTCATACCTAGTTACAGTTACTAGGTAGGACAAGTGAAAGGGGCGGGGCTTGGGAAAGGTCAATTCGAGCAAAAACTCATGTTTAATTGAGAAACATTGTTACTTACAACAGGGTCTTCCTTCACCTACAGAATAGCATACAACACACATCACAATGCACACTAAAGCTAATTCACTGTGCATTTAAATGAAGTGCTTGTTAGCATGCTAATCAAATTAATTCTTGATTTAATTTGGCTCTGCAGTGAACCTGCTGTGCCTGATGTGATATTGATGTTCTAAGTAGCCTGCTATTGTACTGGACCATTTACATCTGGAGATGTGGATGCAGATCTCCATTGAAATGTCTGCATTGCATGTGGGGCCTCATTTATAAAACTGATTTAAGATACATATTTAGTCTTAGATTTATGCAGAAAAAGGTATTCATAAAACCATAAAACCATACTTTGATGTGGATCTTATCTCTACGCCACTAGATGTTTATTAAAATGTATGGACAGACTAACTTAGATAAACCACAGAGGTATTCCCCTCCCCTAAATCATCCTATACAGGTTGGTTGGGTTTGAATATTCATAATATTTCTGCTTGTGTTCTTTGGAAGCAGGAAGTGAATACTAAAAGTCAAATGTATGAGTCATTTTGTTCGTTATGTTCTTTGATGTTTTTGGCACATAATACAAATATGAACCAGAGTGTTGAAACACAGACAAAACAACAATCATGTGGATGTCAATACCGCTCCTTGTGTGTATTTTCCAAAGATATAGATAGAAATATAGATATAGAAAGATATACTGCATAATGCCACACACCTCGGACACCACACAACACTCTACCACCTCGACCAAGTCTAGAAACGTTGTAAATGGCCAACCAAATGTGCAGCCACTGATATTATGTATAGTGTGTTCATGCATGCTGTATATAGTGTGGGTATGTATCTGTAAAACTGGTTGGAAACATCAATGGGAGTGTGTCAGCAGAGGGAGGTGAGAGATTCACGGTGGAGGTGTGATGGAAGACTGTGAATATGTATCTTGTATTCTTCAGAATGCTGTGCCTCATCTACCTCTGCATGAGGGGCTTGGCTCATTTCATTCTCCTGACCAAGACCACAAGACCAAGACCACTACAAGCATACAACAGTGGTTTTTGTTATGTTGCTGTTGATGATGCACAATTTTTAATATGGTATGTAATTCATGTGGCTAAACCCAATGATGAAATGCATGGTAAATATTGCAAACAATGAACATCATTACTGTATGTTTATGTGAATGTATTTATCTAAACTGTGACAGTGAAAGGAAGACTTAACAAACGTATCTAATTGTAACGTTTACTTGATTTGTGGAAAAAAATTTTATATTCCTCAATATATAAATACCTGAATTAATCAGCTAAGTGCAAATCTATATTTACCCAGTGTTCTATACAAGGTTTGTCCTCTGTGCATATAAGTGGTAAAGTGCAAATGGAATTTCCATGGCCTGCCAGAATGGCTCCCTTTTTCCCGTCTACACCCAAATGTTTCCTGCCTGCTACATGACCAGCCGTGTTGACTTTTAAAAGCATTGGGACATCTACAGTACAGGGGCACACATTGGTCTAAGTACTGTGGGAAAGGTGTGGTGTCTTCGTCTAATCACCCAGAGACCCACAAGTAGAATCATTGTGATTATTCCACTGTCCAGCAGCTCCGGGCCTACTAATCTCCCCTCCTGACCAGAGGATGGAACAATGTGAAGGTCACACAGGTAAAACATGTCTGTGCCTAATTACAGACCTCACACTGAGGTTCTTAGATCTGTGCTTGTGTGTATTTGTGTGTTTGCAAGTCCATTAGTGCCACCAGTTGATTTATGAGGCCCGTTTGCCCCAACTAATGCATCTTGCAACACTGTATTCCTTTAAAGCTGGGTTTCCTCACTTCCTTAGTTAGAAGTATGTTTTCTAGTGAATCTTCTCTGTGGACAGTCTGATTAGTTGACACATTTGACTGCTATATTTGCTTTACAAGCTAAGCCTCACAGAGTCCCGCCTGACTTCACCCGAACAATACAGTACATTCATGGAGGAGTTCGACCCGGCGCTTCCCTCACTGTGATAAAAACCCAACCTTTGTAAGTCTGTCCAAAGAGACGGGAAAAAAACTGGGTTCATAACAAGTGAAGGTCCGTTTCCTAATAGCGTGGCTTGTTCCTAATAAGGAGACTATACATTACCCTTTAGGGCTTGTGGCCATGGCAGAATTGTGCAGTGACTGTTTCAGGTTTAGTGACTCAGACTTACACTGCACAGACTTACCTTACACTGCGATTGAGAGCTGGCTGACTGAGTCACACAAGGAAGTTGTTTTACTATTACAGGTTTAGCTACAGTAAGTGCTTTACAGGTGCTTAATGTAGAAGCTACATCTAAATGATTTTAAAATGTCTTCCTCAATGAAGTGCTTATACAGTATGTTTCCCCTAACATTTCAATTCCATGCTTTCATATTTTTAATATATGTATTTATATTTATTTATATGTAAATGTAATTTATAAAATTACTTTAAAATGTGTAAATTACTAAACATTACTAAACATTACTAAACAAGTAACTTTTTGCAATATTGTTTTGTGTGTGAATATTGGATTTGGAAAATGGCTCATATAAAACAAAAACACAAAATAGTGATATAATTCGATTAAATACGTTTATTTGATCATTTACATAGTCATACATATATGTACATTTTCTATAAATGCCCCAAGGAAGCATCACAGTTCCATCCTAGGATAATATGCATTTATTTATATTTTTCCTTTGTATTGACTACTAAAAATAACCTGTTTTCTGCTCAACATCAGAAATAGATGTCTTTATATACAAGTCTTGTATGACAAGAAATAGCACATTCTCCATACATCACGTCAGTGATTATTCTTACACAAATATAGCCAGTGGACTTTTACTCCAAAAGGCATGTTTCTAAGTCAGCTAAATTTGGCAAGGTGAAACTCGATTCATGATCCATTCAACCATAGTCAACTTCCTTCTCTGACGACATGGCAGGACGCCAGTACTTACTGTGAAAATGAAGGGTAGTGTTGTCGAGTGGATGCTGGATGCTGGATATGGTTAAATTAAATCCCTGAATGTGAAGTGTGCAAAATGTTCTGCTTGTTTGTTTCAGAAAAGAAAAAGCATCCCTAAATAGCACCTAAGGACTACAGAAATAAACATAAAAGTATTTTGGACTAGGCCAATACATAAAAAAATATATAATTGCATTGTAGTTCGTGTGTTTCTGTATTTGTGCGTAATAAATGTTGTGATGTGCACCAAATGTCCAATTCATGATCACAGTAAACACTATTTATCTTAGTGATGTAAAAAGGTACTGTGTTGTTTCATTGTAATACAACAGGCGTAACACAAGGATTTATAAACCCAAAGACAAATAACAAAATGTGATATACTTATACCTTAAACGTCCCTTTACAGATTATTCTTCATTATGATAACAAATAAATACTTTGCATTCAAGCCATCATTTACAATATATTAAAGTTGCTGCATGATGTAGCTATATCTGTAGTCATATTATAAAAAATCATTTGGTAAATAAAATGTAAAGAAAACTAATAAAATGGAAGGTAAAAAGCTTAATTGGTTAAGATGATTTGTGTAAACACAGCATCACATTCAGAGATCTCTGCACAGTTGGAGAGATGCTAAAGGTCTGGCAACAAGGTCACAGTCCACATAGCTCGAGTCACAGTCACACCAATGCTACAAGACTCATATGAAAGTCTTTGTTTCCTATAGCTCAATCCAGCTATCCTTCCTCACCTGGGGCTTTTTTAAAGTTACACTCTTCGATTGTCTCATAGCACCCCAAGCTCCTTCATTATTATTATTTTTTACTGATCACATAAGTGTGGGTGGAGTTCGCAGGTGTGGGAGGGGCATGTTTTTTTTTTTTTGTTTTTTAGCTTTGACCAAAACATCAGTGTCTTTTGTAATGCTGTTGGAACCATAAGGGTAATGTCATGACACAAATCGAAGAGTGTCCTTTAAAGAGGTCGGGACAGTGCGTTAAAGCCATTTACATTACTGGTGGAATTTTAAAGGTTTCACATAAATTGTCTCCACTGGGTTTTCCTAGCAGGTTTCCTTCAACATTACCTCTGATCTAGCTTTAGCATTCTTCTCGGTTGTAAAGTTACTCGCGGTAGATTGCATTGAATTTGCATAACTAGTAGATACTGTATATGATCATGTAAATGATGCATAGTATAATGCAGACATACAAATGATTGAGGCAGTAATGTGAACAGGTAAATATGTTTTTTGATTTACAATAATGTTATGTTATACTTTGTCTACTCTCAAGGAAGGTGCTTTGACCAAAACTGGGCTTTGAAAGAGCCTCTCTCTCTGCAGCTGTAGTGACATGTGAGGACATTTCTTTTTGGTTGGTCCTGTTTCAGTCAAATTCCTCAGTTATCATTTATCGCTGATAGAGCTCCCATTTGTCTAACCTGGGATGGCCAGACATCCTTTTCCTGTGGATTTTGATCTCCCTGACTAATTAACTGATGACTGTGACTCTTTTCAACAGTCCCTTCTTCCTTCAATCATGGAATGAGATATGTACAGTTGCGTGAAGAGAAGGTCTGTTCACAAAGCCTGTTCTTGTTAACAAAAAAATAAAAGTGACTCCGTCTCTATGCGAGTCCTGCAGAAATTCAAAACCGGTCATCAAGAGAGCTATTCCTTTAAAGGGAACCCAAGCTCAATGACATGGCAGTGTGTGTGTATATATATATTACGGTGATGTCAACATACAAAGTCCCATGGTTCTCATGGTTACAAAAAGAAGTATCCCTTTTAAAGTCTAAACGGTATATATTAGCATGGCATATTTTTTGGGAAAAGTCATATACATTATACATTAGAATAGTCCAGTGTGAGCTCTAAATTGATCTAGATTGCATTATCCTTTTGGATTGCACCAAAGAGGCAGTTAACTCCAGTTCAAGCAAACAAAATTAAAAACATACTAAAAATCTCTCAACTCTGTTATGATTTCTGGCACTGCCTACATTTAATTAAGTGCTCAAATATAGGAGAAAACATTAAGGGTCAAATAAAATCAGCTTCCTTGCACCATTTCTTAAGGCTGACTTACTGACCTTTATACAGTAACGCTATTTGGCCTTGCAGTTTTGACTATGTTGACATGCACAGAAAAACACTGATCTTGACGTGATTATGAGAATACTGAAGTTAAGACAAGGCTGTAAACACTTGTGTAAATGTATCACTAATTATGTCATTAAAAAATGATAAATCAGGGGAAAATGTTTTCCCTTGGTTGACTGTATAGTCCCAGGGATCATCAAGGGACAACTTTTAGATTTTACCAACCCATTTCCAGGGATTGCATCATATATGAATAATGAAAGTTTAAATTTGTTAAGATATAATTAGAAATTGTAGTATAGAACCTACAGTATACAGTGTATGATCACATGAAAACTATGTTGAACATTTCAACCTTTTGTTATAATGACACAATATGATACATTCACATATTACTGTGTGCATGTCAACATATCCAACAACGCCATGAAGGTTTTACGGCGGTCAGTGCAACATCTGAAGGAATGTAAGTGTGGCACTTGGTGCAAAATTGACGGCCAATGTAACAGACAGAACATATGGACACAGCTGGACAGACCTCTGGACGGACGGTCGGGCAGACAGACAGGGCAGGTTCACGGTCAGCACTCAGTAGTATGGCACAACAGGGCAGGGTAGGGGGGCAGTGATGTGGGCTTGAGAGCGGAGGAGGGGGGTCTTGTGGCCCCGAAGCACCCCTGGGGCGGTTCAGTGGATCCTAACGGACAGACAGGGGTGGAGGAGAAGCCAGGAGCAAGACGCCTCCTTTCCTCTAGTTGTGATTGGCCTCCACAAGCGTGCGCGAGGTGAGTTCAAGGAGCCGACATGAGGAGCAAGGCATCAGCCGTCTGAACAAAGATGGGGCTCGTGTTTATGAACCTCTTCGTGTCATCCTTATTGAGCGTGCTTGCTCGGCAAGATGGCGCCTCGCTTGGCTGTCACCTGAGAGAGAGAGAGAGAGAGAGAGAGAGAGAGAGAGAGAGAGAGAGAGAGAGAGAGAGAGAGAGAGAGAGAGAGAGAGCGAGAGAGAGAGAGAGAGAGAGAGAAATGCCATCACCACAGGTTATTTTCATGTAATTAACGTAGGTGGCGAGCCCCTGAGCCATCTGCCTGATAGCGGCCAGCTCGCACGCTACAGTACACACTCCATAATACACACCGACAGTGATTCACCAATTGTACACTGTGGGCTACATTGTTATGACATCTATCATGCATGATAAAAATTGAAAAAAGTCAATTTCATGCAAAATCTAAACGTTTATTGTTTCTCTCATGAATATCTTTATATCCAAATGTTTGGAATAGTATGTCGTCACCTTCCTGAAATAATGGCCAGTCGTTATTTCAAGTTTTTCAGAAAACGTAAAAACTGAACCAAATATTGACATAGGTCATTATACTACAGGGGTAGGTCACAGGATCTGTTCAACTGAGGATAGGTCATTTTACCAGATGTGGCCAGCATCATAAGATTTAGGCAAAAAATATAAAGACTTGCAGTAGGCCATTATTTTAGGAATGTGACGATGTTCAACAATGCACAAAATGAACACCCGCCAACTGCTTCTGCTCGGGAAAATATAGGCGATCGTTTCTTTCTTATACAAATTGTGTATGTAGTGTGGAGCAACATGTGGTAAATAAGTTGCTGGTTCAAACCCCACTAACTCCTCACCAAGTGTCGAGGTGTCCTTGAGCAAGGCACCTAACCCTACAGTAACAGCTCCTTATGGCTGAAAACATCATTGGTGTATGAATGTAAGGCAATCATATAAAAGTACTTTGTGAGGCCAGAAGGTTAGAAAAGCGCTATATAAATGCATACCATTTCTGCATGGGGGGGATTCTGGTACTAGAGCAAACACTATAATCTGGGTCTTTAAATGTAGTCAGCAATTGTAAGTTAAAACACTTTTAGTCAAATTCACCAAATATCTTCTCGCACTTGGCAAGTGTACCGTTCTCTTTACGCGCTGAAAAAATGATCTGGCACTTCTACGCAGCCCTAGCTACATTAAAAAATGCCGCTTGGCTTTGCAGTGAATTTCAATGTATGGGGCGGAGAATTGAGGGAGTTTGTTTTTGATCTGCTCTCTAAATTAGCAAGCTTTCCCAAGAATGACTAACCATGACTTTAAATTACAAGTTAGTTTGTGTGTGAATCCCTCTGTCACCCACTCAGTTACACAGTTACACCACTGGGACATGGGGATTAGTGTGTGACAGAATTCTGTGCCAAGCTGGGTAACACACTAACACACACACACACACACACACACACACACACACACACACACAACCTTGATAGTAGAATTATCTTGAATAGAAGATTACAGGATTATAGAAGCTATAATCTTCTATTATCTATAATCTATTTTTATTGTGTATTGCATTGAAATGCGCTCCAGTCCTAACAGCTTCTGCCAGAAATGATAATAGTCGCAAAGTAATTGTTCAAACTTTGAATATTTCAAATGATTTATACATCAATGTGATTATTATTGACTGCTTTGATAACTACAAGACTTTTTCTTCACATCTGTTTACTGTAACTGGGAGGATTTTTGGCTTCTCCAGTAAAAGGGCACATATGATTGGCCAGGCTAACAAACCCAATTTAATGTAATCAAAGTGAGCTGTAGCGGTTTTTGGCAGGGGCGATTGCAAATCATGACCCAACATGGCTGGGCTGAACACTCTTTCACATTTCCATAGGGTTTGGCTGTCTTCTAATTTGGTGGTAGCTTTATGAAAACAATGACTCTTTGAATAGCCTGGAATGATTATGCACTCATATAAAAGACATGAATGGTTACTTCCTATTCACTTAATTCAGACAGCCATTATGAAAAGAGAAGGATATCAAAGAGAGCAGCAGACTCTTATTGTCTCCTATCCTTTACATCAGAGGCTGTCTGTGTGTGTGTGTGTGTGTGAGTAGGTGTGCATGTGTGTACGTGTGTGTGTGTGTTTTGCGGTCATTACTTTATTAAGCTCCATTGACTACTCAATAATACTGACAGAGAATTTAGGGCTTTTGTGAAATGATATGGGAGCAGAATATGCCCACAGCTGTATAAACAATACAACACAGTCAACACATTTTCATTTTGGACAGCTATGAATGAACACAGGGTTAGGCCTCGCAAATGTAACTCCCTCTGCAATTAGAAATGGAAGACATGGTCCTGTTAAACCTCACGCTGATCTTTTGACAGTCTCCAATTCGGAAATCTCTTCTGTGTAACAAGCGCCGTGGAGAGAATATCTGTTTCAGCGGTCAGCAGAGGCCCAATTTCCCCATGCGGAGGAAGTTAATTGGACGTGATCTCAACTGATCTCTGCCACGTCGTCGCCAGGGATAAATATCCTGCGATGAATATCCTGCGATGAATTACATTTATGAAATATGAACCATCCCCCTTCTATCACTTGCATTTTCTCCCTCAATCTTTTATACATGAACCTTAAACTACAGCTTTGCTTGTCCTGTGTGAACTCCCTTTACATGCAATTTATACAGTATATTCTCCTTAAACTAACAGCATTGCCATCAGTGGCATATACACGATTGTAGCTGTCTTCAAGGTCATAATGCTGCATTGCAATATAGTGAGAGAGGTCATGGGTGAAAGAAGAAGGTCTATCAAAGTGCAAATGTAAAATCCTCACAGAGATATAAGCCTCTGACCCCGCAAGGCTGTGTTCTCCATCTCTACAATTAGCCACATTGGCCAAAAGAGGAGGAAGGTTTGTGATTTAGGACTGATGAAACACAGAAGCTGGGTTTATTTACAGCCTGAAACACGCTTCTAGATACTTTTAAAATATCAGCAGCTGTGCATTCTTTCAATCCATGTTCACCTAACTAATTAGAATTGTATTACTGACAAGGTATTTTCAGAAGTCAAATATATAAATAGTGTTTAAAAATACTCAAACCTTGACCTCTGGGTGAAGCACGATAACCTTTTACACTCTAGACACAACAAAATCAGCGAGTCAATGTTTAATCTTGTTATTGTTAGCTTACAGTAGCTGCCCATTGTCTAAATGTGTAGTTTCCCTACCTTTGTATTTCTTACTAGCTAATAATTAGTGGAGGAGGTTGTGTGCTGTGTCTGATAAAGGGAGGAAGGAGGGAAGGGAATGGTGACGTGTCAGATATACAGCCCAGACACCCCATATAAGCATTGAAACTGTAGATCAGGTCTTTGCCATCATGTGGGTTCGGTGCGTTCAGTGTTTACGCTGTCATGATTAGAAGGTCTAAACAGCCATGGGTCAAAATGGCTCTTTAATGTCTGAAAAGTCTCTAATAATGGGGAATGCTTCGTGAGCTAGTCAAATCTGTGTCCGTCAATACATGGAAGGGATCTATTGAGCAAAGAGACAATGTCCCGGGAACCTTTTTCCTCATCAAAGAGAAGCCATAAATATGAAAACCTAGTCGAGGCTCATTTAAATGCAAGTTACCTGGTCATAACTTGACTGAGGAGGGTGGCCGTGTCAGCTGGCTCAACCTAACAGCACAAGAAAGAGAAAAGAACAGTAAGATTAGACAGTTCACATCCCATTTGTCCGGTACATGCTTAGTTTCTCCCCCAGCCTGGTTGTCTTTCTGTAATACTCTTTGTCTCTGCTACTGCTGCTCAGCCTGTCTCCGCCCAAATATTGCCCTGAGATCAATGTTTTCTGATGAGATTACAGTCAGGAAACCCTGTTCACATTAACGTTTTTCACAGCCACCCTTGCTGGCGAATCAATCAGGGTGGGCTAGTGAGATGGCTAGTCAAGCGTGTTTCAACATTCAAAACAGTTGTAGCAACGCCGATTGGTTATTAAGATTGGTGAATGTCCAATAGCTTCAAAATTTACCAGAGCAAGGACTGTTAAAACGTCCCAATGGACCGTGTCCAGACCATATTCACCAAGTGCATTGTGGGTCTAGTTGCACCAAAGCTAACTGTCAAAAGACCAGCAGACCAAGTATCACAACATCCCAGGGTTAAGAATGGCACAATGACAAAACAGACAGCTACCGAATCAACGTAGAAATAATAAAGCAGTGAAAATAGTCAGGCACGCTCCAGAGAGTCAAGCCTCCAATATTCCTTGTAGGATACACTCATGAAAGACAAAATGCGGCAATTGTCAAGTGTGGAGATATTCATAAAACTTATGCAACAGAGCGTGAACGACGCTATAAATAACCCGGTCGTGGATTAAGCCTACTTTCATTTGGTTGTGATGATTCTATGATTTATGTCATCTTTCTTGCTCCTTAAAGTGCAGCTTGTTACACAAGAGCTGCTACTGTTGACGTTGGAGCGGCAAAAGCTTTTTTCATTGAGGTGTCATTTGTAATAGTAGGCTAACATTACGTAACCATACTGTATGTAAAATGCATATGGGTTTGTTTTTTTTTATAGAAAATTGGATATTTACACAAATGGAAATACTAAGTAATAATTTATTAAGTCCCAGAACCTAAGGCCATGTACGGTATACTTAATACACAATAGTGTAAAGCAGCACAGTGAATTTCCATCCATTTCTAAAAATATAGGCTCTGTTTAAATTCCAAGAAGTCAGTCTTCTTCTGTTTACACTGTTGCTCTTGTATTCCATATACCATTTAGCATGGATGTCAAAATTTGGGTTCGAAATAAATTGAGGAAACATGTACCATCTACCCACACTGGGCAATAATGTGGTCAGATAGTTCAAACCACATATTGGTTTGAACTATCTGACCACATTATTGTGGTGCCACAATGATCCACTTCTTTTCCTGGACTGGAACCAACAGCGGCTACATACTTGCTCAATAGTGGTGACTATAGTTCTGAAGCTTAGCTATGACCCTTCCTTGACTGTAAATATATATCAGCAGTAGACATACAAATTCTACCATGTGCTGATCCTGTCTTGTTACGCTTTACAATACAACTTCACTCCTCCATCATGGGAACGATCGCTGACTCAGGGAAGGAAGATATTCTCTAGACAAACATCACATTTGCAAACTGCCATCCTGTCTAAAAATGTCCCCATCTTCAACAACAGGAAGGAAGTAATTTTTGAGAGGCCTGGCAACAAGGGAGTCAGTCTATCCAAAATCAAAAAGAGAAGAGAAAAAAGTAAAGAATGGAAAGAACTCTCCATCCGAGAGGGGATGAGAGGGTTTGCTTTGGCCATTTAAGGCCATGACAAACACTGTGACCACTGGATTAGTGTTGGAAAATGTGAATGGATATACAGTATGTAAGTGGCAGTAGCGCCATGAAAGACCATGTGAGCGCACTTTAACAAACCGATGGCTTGCTAGAAAAGCTTGTGTCAGCTCCGCAGGACTAGCTGACGGGGCTCTCTCTCTCCCTGAATATTGCACGGCTGGCATCATAGTTAAGTATGGCTCTTAATACCAGTTAGAGAGTCCTTGGCAAATCTTTAACCTTAATGTATTGTGTAAAAGACCAGGCTTCCATCCTGAGAAA
>JAOEGT010055549.1:0-18651 GCA_025447795.1 Speoplatyrhinus poulsoni | reverse complement strand
TCTCTCACCCCCTCTCTCTCTCTCTCTTGCTCAGCAGGCTCTTCATTCCCCTCTACTGCCACAGAAAAGAGGTGATTATGCATTCAAAACAGAATCTGACCCACTAATGCTTTGTTTTCCAACTGTGGTAGTCTGCGGAAAACTGAAAATGCCCCTTATATTTTATTCTCAGTGTAAAGCATGTTTTTGTATAGCATGGCTATTACAAATGTGTTATTTTGTTAGTGTTGACTTGAAACCAAAAACCCCAAGCTTCTTCAACAGTAAGCTATTTGAAACTAGTTACACACTGTAGGGAATACTCAAGTGTTTATTATTCAAACAATTACATTTTACACAATGTAACCTATTTGAAAGTATTACGTACTTACCTCATCATGATGTATAATGCATCCAGTTGGCAGTCACACAACAAAGAGAACATTCTTTATCCTATTATGTATAAACAGCAAAAAACAAGGAAATAATTCCAGCCACTGAAAAATTGACACAGATTGACAGCATTCAGTGGTCCCATGGGATGAAATGGTTCCATGGCCCTTGCCTATTTTTGTCATTTTTCCAAGGTACCAGCATCACTGCATCACTAGTATGTCAGCGACGTAACTAACCATCTAGGCCTATTTCATAGCCAGGCCAACTTTTGAACAACCTATTTTTGCTTTTTGCTGATCAAAAACAATTTTGTCAATATTGTATATCTTTAATTACTTATATATTTATATGGAGTCATACCCATCCCATACACACTATTTTGTATTCAGTAACAATCGTGTAATAGGCTAATAAAAATGGCCCCAGACAGAGCCTACATAAAACAGACTATCATGATACCGTTCTCTGGTTCTTGGTTTTACAGTAATGGATCCAGCACGCTGTGGTGAATGATTCATTCTGTTGGCGTTTGTCGCCATCTAGCGGTAAATTAACGATACGGCTTATCATTCAGGGCATCCCTACAGAGGTCTGTGTTTGTGTGTGTGTGCGCGCGCATGCACGTTCGCGTGCGTATGCATTTTATTTAAACAACTTGAAGGAAGCAGCGTGGTTTTCAAAACAGGATGATCCAGTCCAACCACACGTTAAACCAATCACCTGCTAGTATTCGTTTTGTCTAGACCAATCAGAATATTGAACCTAGATGACGCTACCTATCACATTGAATGGGACGACCCTTCTTCAAGGAGCGCGAACAGTTTAGAAAATGGCGAGTAACAGGTAGTTTTAAATAGTCAGTAGTACTGTAATGTATTTCATAATATAAGATACATAATAGTTGATAATAATTGATCGGATATATAGACGTTGCTTTGTATGGGTTCTTGCTTTTTTAAATAGTTGATTTGGTACAACGTGTCAGGTTATATAACGCGTAAACAAAGTACTGTATGGTGTATGGTGTTCTACCGTACTATGGCTACATGACTGTTTAGTTATAAGGTACCGTACAGTAAATGGCGATTCCATCTTAGTATAACAAAATCTAGTTGACCGTTTGTTGATTACATTAGCATTTAATGCTGAACTAGTGGTATGAACATGGATTGTTTTTGTTCGTTACTGTAGTTTCCGCGTTGGTGTAAATGCCATTTTCCACGTGAAGTTATGGCTTTGCACAATTTGGTATTTCTGATAGACGTGGATTGTGGATTTCATGAGACAAGTGCCCAGTCAGATGTCAAACATCACCCCGTCAAACGAGGAATACTGCGGATTCTCCTCCATTTTGGCTATAAGTATGGATTTGAGAAGGTTCGCTGGGGTTACAAATTCTTCTATTCGAAGGCGAGTCGCAATTCTAAACTCGTATCCAGGGGCACGGATTTTAAAGAGCTGCGGGATAAAGCCTTTGAGGACTTTGAGATGGTATTTGAAGCCAAATTCGATTTACCCGAGATTAACTGTTTAGCTCAGCAGAAACAACACGTCAGTCCCTCGGCTTCTGTTCAAAATTCACTGAAAGAGGCTCTTCTGGATTTCCAGTGGGACAGACCAGACATCACGTCTCCTACTAAACTGTCATTGAGGCCTAGGAAGTTGGGCCAAGTTGGAAAAGTTGGTGTTTCACAAGAAGACGATATTTCTGGCCAGGGTCGAAATCTGTTGTTTCTTGTATCTCAGTGTCCACTTTCGATGAAACAGTTTGGAGACTATGTAGAACTTACAAATTATGATATGTGCAAAGATATGTCAGAACATGTCGTATCAAGGGGGCTCCGTGAAATGTTGGTCCAGCGACAAGTTATGTTGCACTGGATTGCCAACAATTCATATCTCCAGGTAAGGAAACACAAAATCGACTTATTTTGTTTTTATGTTGCTGCTTTACTACTGTACCATGGGCAAGTAAACAGCGTGGATATTGTGATTTCTCGTTTCAAAATATAGATGTCCTGGCCATAGCTGGAATTGTAATGAACAGCAAATGAACAACCTGATAGATTACCATAGAGCATGTTACCAGCCAATAGCCAAAGTACCACCCAGTGCGAATGTTCGAAAAGTCTCAGAATTAAAAAGTTAAAGCACTTGTAACCTTCTGTTTTGCTTGGTGTCAGTTGAAGGGGTGTGATGACCACATTGGCTCTGAGAAGCTGTCTGAAGTGCTGGGGCAGTTCGGTGGGAGAGTGATCCATCTGCATGCTCTGTTGAACCTGTGCTGCTCCCAGAAGCCATTCCTGTCCTCAGACTCAAGTTTGAGGACAGAGGTGTTCCCCCCGGGGTCCAGCATTGGATATTTGCTGTCTTCTCAAATACATTACCGTCAAGCTTTTACTGCTTTGGGAGGATTTTTGCATTGGTGCCAAGGTTAGTAATGCTATATGGTAGGGGTCAACGTTTTAGTATTTGAGTACCAACATGAAAATACATAATTAGTGTTTGCAAACAACAAAGTAGCCTGATTTACACTCTGAACAACAAACACATACAATTCAGAGTATAAAAAAATGTGTTTTCAATTGTAAAATAACTAAACAAGAGGCAAAATTATAACAAAAAGCATTATTTGATGAGGGAGATTGTAATAACAATAGATACAAAGCATTAGTAAGTATTTTTATTCTACTCTCAAACAGATGAAGCCCCACAGAGCTGCAGCATCTTGGCAGAGCCAGTGTCCTGCCGACAGAGGCTTCTTCCTAAGCCGGTGGCTGTGTCTCTGAAGGGAGTACTGCATGGCTGGGATGCCTCATTACTAACAGAGGTTTCCTCTGAGTCCTGGGTGCTCCAGTGTGTCAGTAACGGGGACGAGGGAAAGACTGCCTTTCATCGACTCCTGGTGGAGCTCTCTGGTCAAAACCTGCGCATGGTAAGGCATTCAGCCTAGTTGGTCTCCACGGTGATGTTATGTAACACTAGTGTATAGGGGTCAGTTCAAGGTTATCTTTATTATCCCAGAAAGGCAATTTGTTTCAGCCAGCAGTAGCCACATGACAGTCAGCAATAATAAATAAGTAAATAGACATATGCAAATAACAAATATATAAGAACAATATAAAAATCACATTGTTAAATAAAAAAGCCAATGGCAGCAGGAACTAATTCGTATTTTAGTCTGTCGGTCATGCACCTTGAAAAAAATTAAGGGAGAAGCCAGAAGGGAGTCATTTAAACTCTTTGGACAGGGGGTGGCTAGAATCAGCCAAGATTGACTGGGCATTTGACAGACAGACAAATCTGTCCTGTTGCCTGTCCATAGCCAGGCTACGGGACAGACCACAATAGCAGCCGTGCTGTAGATTTAGAGAAACCTCTATGTTCAGTAACACTAATCCATTCTGTCTCTCCCCCTCCCCCTCACAAAACCCCAGTTTGCTGACGTTAGTGATGGCCACCTGGTGTGTTCTGCCATCTTCTCCCCACTGTCTGCATCCACTGCCCTGCTCACTGTCCTCTGGAATGGAGCTGGCATGGACAAACATGCCTTCAGTGCGGAGGTCATCGGCCCTGCCACGACCCACACCTCCACTGATCTGCCTGATGTAGTGAGCAGCGTCCTGGACGTGGTCTATGACATCATGAAGGAAGAGTGTGAGAGGGAAGAGGGTAGGATTATATTCTTACAATAATGTAGTATTGTACAGGTGGGGAACTATGGGTTGGGGGGGTATACAGCACAATCCACATTTAGCTGACTAATTTTTTGAAATCATATTAGATATAGATATATATATTTAAAAATGTTCAGTTAACTAGGTTGGATAATTGAAGTGTTAACTACACTAAAAACAGGAATTTTGTCAATATTAACAGCAGTGTTGATGTCTCATCACATATCAGTCCTATTATTTAGTTTACAGCTCAAAAAACACATTTTAGGGTGCAGGTACACTTTAATTTGTAATTATTTGTAAATGCTCTTGTGTTTAAGATTGTTTTTATTATTTTTAAAAACATTTTTATTCCACAGCCCATTTAAAAGAATCGCCGGTTCCTGACTGGGCCCAACAACAACTCAGCCATTTGTCAAGGCCACTGACGTCAAATCTGATGGAGAACTGGTTTCCTCAGTCCGACCAATCTGGAATCAGTTCTCATTTAATGGAGTCAATGAGGTATTATATTGAAAAAGTAGCAACGTAAATGTTATACTAAAGAAAGTACATTGTATAAGCAGAATGTTTAATTTGTATACTAGGCAATATATTCCACCACCTTTTAGATATTTGGCTTTTGGAGCCTTTTCTTTCAACTGTTATATATAATGTATTTGTTTCAGTCTGTTGCATGCCGTGCCAGAGCCGAGGGAAGTGGACGATCAGGAAGAAGAGTTATCTGGTCTCCAGCTGGATCTGGTCAGCAGACTAGGAGACCTTTACCATTCCTCCCAAGCCCTGGGAGACAGAAGGACCAACAAACGTAAGAACGCTGCGTCTTGTGTTCTGTTCATTTAACCAGTTCCTAAAGAACACTACTTTAGTTCTACAGATCTCCAAAAATAGTCTGGTGGTGTGATGCTACATAGCCTTGGCTCCATATATGTGAGCACAAACAAAGTTGTGTGGACCGCTGTGCAGCCTTGGCAGTTTGTGTCCAATTTTGGAGGCAGACTTCTTAGGGAGCACCCTATGGCATTGAAGGGAGAGGTGCTTTTTGTTTTGTCAAATTCCCCAAATATCTCCTCGCATTTCACTAGCTTACTTGGGTGCTGAAAAAAATGATCTGCTACTTCTACATAGCCCTGGCTCTGTAAATAGGAGCTCAAACAAAGTGGCGAATACCGCTCACAAGTATGCCCTTCAATGTGTGGGGCAGAGCTTCTGATGGAATCGACATTTCTGACTTGGGCTGTCAGAAGCTACTTTTGTAGCTTGGGAGACATTCTGATATTCTCTCTCATATTTCTAATGACATTGCAGCGTGCTTCTTGCCAAATGAGTCTATTTTGTCAAACGGTATTCTACAGAGAGACATCAACTTCTTTAGTCAAGTATATACTGTACCGTATTCACAACATGAGATCCAACATGGGCTGTAATGTGTATTGTGGCCGTTAACAGAATAAGCAATAAACAGCTACGTACCGAGCCAGTATCGTACTGTGACGGTACTAAAGGCAAATGCATATTTTTCGCTATCTTACTGTGCAGCCGTGTGTTTGTTGATATTGTTCCATGTTGTTCACGTTCAGTTCAGCCGCCTCTCACAAGCTTTTATTCCACCATAACTTTAGTTTAGCCAACTGTCTTTTCTGGTACTGTACACTATAGCCTGACTGGCAGGATATGTCGTTGGAATTGTATTATAAGGGTGCCCAAGCATTTATTTAGCGTTTTGTTTTTACCAAATACAAGATCTGGATTCATTCGTAGTAGTCTGTCTAATAACTGCGGCGTTGCTAAGGAAAATCGGGTAATCTAATTAGTTTTGATTTGAGCTCGCAGTTAGCAAGCGTTGTGGAGAATGAATAACACTGCCGTTTAAAGGCAAAGGCCACTAACCAGTTCACTATGGTGACCGTATTATGACATGTCACTGCAGGTTCACAGCGCACACCGGTGAAGCAGAAGATGAAGACCATGAGTCGCTCGCTGCAGATGCTGAACGTGGCCCGCCTCAACGTGAAGGCCCAGAAGTACCAGGCGGAGGTGGAACAACAGGGGATTGAGGGCAGGACGGCAGACAGGCCAGGGAAGAGACGCTCTGGGGATAAAGCAAAGACCGGAGGAGGGGACCCTCTCAGTAAGTGTCTCTCTGAGCACCTCATGCAAACTACTTGATTGATCATCTGACTGACTGACTGATTGATTTAGTAAAACATTAATTCAGAGATACTCTGGGTTAATCCTGATTTGATCAAAATCACATAAGAATAATTAAGTTATTTGGCCAGAACCAGAACATTTAAAAAAAAAATGTAACAACATATGTTAACATGGATATTCTCCTCTTCACCAGACTTTAAGTGTGAGACAGACCTGCTAGCCCACCTGAAGTCCAGTTATGAGAAGACTGTGGGAGAGAGAGATGCCTCTCTTCTCTCTGGTGTCCAGCTGCTTCTCTATGCTCTCAAAACCTTTCTTGTGGCCAAATCCAACCTCGAGGTAATGCTTTTACTTTAATCGGCTTTATTCATTAGTGGAGGCAGAGCCATGGAAAGAACAGAGTTACGCCAACGGAAGTTTGAATTTGTCAATGGCCACATGGTTCACGGAGAGGCAAAACCTATGGCAAAATAGTTCTCGGAAGTGCTTGGTGGGCAGTTTTTACATACATGCATACACGCACGCGCACACACACACACACATATAACTTCATTTTTGGTAATAAGTAGTCAATAAATGCACCGATTTACATTTAAAATATAATTTATAGGGTATTTTTAGTATTTAAGATAACTTCTGGGAACTATTTTGAGGCTCCACGATCCACCATTGCTGTGAAAAAACGGTCCATTGGAGTAAACGGAGATGGTGTGACTCTCTCTTGACATGGCTCTGAGTGGAGGCTTTCTCTCTCACTCGCTCGCTCACTCACTCACTCGCTCGCTCTCACTCACCAACACACAAGTTGTTGATGAATTCACTCCTTGATTACACAACCAAGGAGTAGTGTTCCAGAACCCTGATTGTTTGCTGCTTGTGTGAGGGAGGGGCTCATTTTGTTTCAGCAAACCAGAGTTGTCATTTTTGGTTCCCAACTGTAAGAAGTACCCCTCTCGCATTCAACGTTGTTTTCTAGGAATGCTATTGCGCAACGGTGGGGTCAGCCTCTCTACGCCCACTAGACAGTTCCGATTGACAAATTGTGAAATGATTCGTTTGGTGTTTTGGTGAGGGGGAAGGGGGGGGGGGTGTGTCTGTGTCATTGGGGACTTTGGGGAGGAGAGGTGTTGCGGAAATGTGGAAATAAAGCTGTGGTTTAATTAGTCATCTTGTCATAAAACTACTAACATTTTTATAAAGAACACTGTACACTTCAAATGCTGTTACATTTGCTTTGGTACATTTTTCGACTCAATCATAATTGGTTAATTACTCGAAATGTGTACAAACGGCATCACACAAAAGCGCCTAACTTGTTAGAAAATCATTAGTCTAATCTCTCAAAAGGAAATGCAGTATGTCAATGAACATGTCAATGCCATCAGAATGACTAATCCTTGTATCATGATTGTCCCAGCAGGCTAATCGATGCTTAGCCATGTTCTCAATATAACAGTGCATAACAGTGCTTTCTATATGCTTGCCAAATGATGGTTCATAAGATACACCTCTTGAGGAGATACTTTTGAGAACTGGATAATCGGTGGTTGTTCCATCGCTTTGCACATCCCCCTTTTAAGATTCACATTTAAAAAAAAAAGTGTAATACAAATGTATACAAAATATTAACAGATTATGATATCTCGTTCAACCATTTATTATGTCATGACTTACAGTAGCCAGGCCTATGCAATGAACTAATGGAAATATGATTTTGGGGTTAAGACTACACAGAGCCAGTGTAATACATTTTGATCAACATGACAAATAAATAATGTATTCTGTTAAATATTTTGTCTTCAACCTGCAGGTGAAGACGTCCGTCTTTATTCAGCAGCGCCTACTCAAGTCCAGCAAGTCCATCAGGCAGTTCTATGGCAGTGTCACTGATTCTGAGAGCAAAGTCAGAGAGTGAGTGCTTTCTCTCCCAGTAATAGATACAGTATAACACACCATTCAATGACCTTGAGGGGTTTGTTTAACTGACATATTTTGAGGGGTTGGTTTAACCAACATATTTTGATAACTCATGGCTGGAAATATGATTCTCTTCTAAGCTGTAAATCTCTGGTTTTGATGTCTGTCCTCCTAGGTGCCAGCTCCAGGCATTATTGAGGTTGGAGGTCTGCAAGCTTCTCCCATCAGAACAGCCTGACTCCCCAAATGCAGAAGAGATTGTAGAGGAGGTAGGTTACTTACTAACTGCAAATTAAATCTTTTTGCTCTACAACAACTGTGGCTGGTGCATTCCACACCATTAGCCCATTTTGGAAAGGTCCAACTGGTCTTTACCTGTACTGTAACTTGCATCAAACAAATAAAACAAAAACCGTCAAAATGTTTAGTGTCATTGTTCCAAGGCACCAATTGCCTATATCGGGGCCTTTGTTTCTAAAGGCCCCGATAAACTTACTTTTTGTGCAAATATACACAAATTTTAAAGCTGATGACAACACACAACCCTACCCGACAGCTCAGCCAAGAAAACCAACATAGTTTATATTGATAATGGATTACTTTTCCACAGGTGGCTGATATGCTCAGGATTATATCCTTAACCAAAGACCCAGTTTTCCTTACCAGATTCCTTAACGAAGAGATCCTCCCGGGGTGAGTGAGGTTCCATCTCGTCCAGACTTAACTTTAAATACAGAGTGATTCACACACACTCCTCACCACTTGTCCATATGAGCCAACGCTATTCTGTCTCGGCAGGTTTATGTCAGCCATCCCCAGGGTCCTTGCAGATGTCTATCACAGTCTAGGCACCCAGGTACCTGTGGCCCTCTTGGCTGTCCTGCCCCCTGACTTCTTTAGCGACGACTCTGTTGCTAAAGACAGTGTGTCTCCGTACGGCTCGTCGCCTCTGTTGTCCACCACTGTCAGCATGGCCTCAGACATCGGGGAGTGCCTGCAGGACCTGCGAAACCGATCTGCAAGCAAAAGAAGGTGGGGGGGGGGGGTTTGTAAAGATTTGAACGCTGATTACATACTGGATGCGTATTTTCCCTACGATGCATAGTTTTTTACGCAGCCACAATGCAACATTCCACTTGGCAACTCCTTCTGATTACAGTTGGTATTCATATTGATGATAGCGGGTCCTGTGGCCAGTCCTAGTAAGCTAACGTAATGAAACCTGAATGAAACTGATTGCTCCAGGGGAAATGTGGTTATTAATATAGTAGGAGTCCAAGTTTCGCTAATAAAATAAGCCACATCTATATTTTTAGGTACAGCCAGGTCACGTTTTTACGCGCGTTTTTACTGAATGCGTTGGATTTTTTCACAGCGTGCGTAGCCCTTCACCTGACGCTGCTGCATACGCACCGCAATGTTGCAAGCGCTATGCTGTGCTCCATAGGAAATCAATGAAATTCCTGTGAACTACGCATCCAGTATGTAAGCGGCGTAAGGGAAGGGAAATAACACTTAGATGTTATTTTTATTTATATATTTATTTATTTTACACTATTCACAAATATACATTAAACGTACATGTAATTGGATTTACCATTCTGAATTTTCTGACATGCTCACTATTTCCAATGTGTCTACATTTATTTTGATCAGAAACGGTGTGCTGACTCGTCATCGGAGCATGACTGAATCGGCACAGAGTCTTCGTCAGATAGAGATGCCTAGAAAGTCTAACAGAGCTGTGAGTTACAAATGCCAGTTTATGTACAGTAGGGCTGTGGGATTCATCCCATTTAATTTATCGCACCTGTTCCCTTTCCCCCCTCCCTAAATGCTCAGGCCGAAGTAAAAACAGGAACCATATTGGAGAGCTTGGCTCTTTTCTCCTCTTGCAGACATGTCTCAGCGTCTTGTGGGCCTATTCTATATAAAAGACTATGCCGGAGTGCATAGTGCTTATTATAACTTTCAATTACATACAAAAACTCTTACATAAGCAGTGTTGGTGTAAACAGATTAGCTCATTAGAAGATGAGCCACTCACTATAGACTAGAGATAGATTATTTGTGATTTTGACAGGACATCCATTGTCGTCTGTAATGGGACTTAGGCAGTCAACAGGCACATGTCCATGTGGACTCATGTATGATTATAATATAATTCACTTTCAGTTGAATTATATTTAAAGACTGACAATGTACTGTTAACTTTGTTAATGTTATTGTACTTTTTTTCTTATACATTCAATACATTCTGGTAATTTCCAAGGTGTAATGAGTAATTGTGTTAAAAAGCATTTTTGTAGATTATTATGTGGTCCATAACTATTGATCTGTGCCGGTCTTAATTATTTATGTTCTGAACAGACCAAGCCTAAGCTCTCTGTTGCTTTGGAGAAACCAGTTTCTGAACCAGCACCTCAGAAACAATCAACACAAGGTACTGGTTACTTCTCCTACTTCTCATACTTTATACTCATTGTATCAAAGCCAAGGGCTAGGCCTCTTCAGGTTTGAATTGTATTGTGTAGTTTCTATTGTAATACATGTGATAATTGCATGAATTGGCAGCAGTATACAAAACACCTCCAGTATTATGGACAGCTTTATTTATTTGTTAAATGTGCAGGAAGTATTCATACAAAATTTTGATAATCCAAATATTGTTACTAAAATGTTAATGTCCATAGAGGTGACCAAGGTGAGGAGAAACCTCTTCAACCAGGAGAAGCCTTCTCCCTCAAAGAAAGCTAAATTTCCCAGAAGTCAATCTTTGTCTGCTGTGGAAGGAAAGATGCGGAAGCATCCTCACGAATCAGAAGGTAAACACTATTACAGAGACTTGTCCTAAAAGAAACATTGACGTAAAACACGTTTGTTGGGTGCCAAGCTGGGAAGCTTGTATAGTATGCACACTAAAATCTGCTCTGTACATAATTTAACAACAGAGCTAAAAAATACTTTACAGCTTTTGACTAATGTTGTGGATGTTTACATTGTTTACAGCAATTGATCTTAACACGGCCACCTCTTTTTTAGAAGGTCACAAACTTCTTACAAAGAAGGTGAATGAGACTCCCCTCCACAAGCAAGTGTCAAATCGCCTACTGCATAGACAGAAAGCAGGAAGGTATACAACTTTGGAGACATTGGCAAATTAATAATTCAAATATAATTGTGCTGGTGTTTAACCCAGCATGGTTGTTTGTGTTTGACAGAAATGTACTAAAATATGTAACGACTATTATAGGAGATCTGCTCCAACAGAGGACTGCATTGTAGAGGAGTCGCCATTGAAGCCTGCGGAAGGTATTTTACTCATACCACCCCTGTTTCCTAGTCTACAAAAGGAATTTAAAGGAAGTGAACATTAGCAGAAGGAAGGCACCAAAAAGCATTTTCATTTTGTTTATGATTGCAAACCTGAAAGCAGTGCAGGCAGAATATTCAAGTCAAGCAGGTTGGTGTGGGGGAACTGACTTCAAAGTGATCTCCACATGTGCATTCTTGATTTCAGACTTAAGGAGAAGCCCAAGGATAAAGAAATTTGCTAGGCGACATTCCAACATCTTCTACTCAAGTTCTCAGCCTCGCTCGCGAAACATGGATAGAGCTCTCTCCACATCCCAGCTTCCTTCGAGCGATAGCAAAATAAGTGACATTAACTTGCGAACAGTCCATTCTCCTATGCGTCTTCTTTTTGCTGCTGCTCGGTCCCCGAATGGTCCATCCACTTCCTTTGAATCTCGTGCAACCAGAGCCAGCGGAAGACTGCTGTCCACAGGATCTGAAGTTTTTGAGGTAGGTTGTCCATTTTCTTCTTCAGCTCACTTGAAGTGATACCTAGGTAGCTGTGGAAGTGGTTTGAAGCCATGCTGCTGCAAGTAGTAATTTTTATAATGGGTTTATACTTTTCAAAAATTCCAGAAATGTTTTATGAAAGTAGAAACCATATGCTTAATCAAACCAAATCCCTTTTGTTGTTTCCTTTCAGAGTCCCACTAAAACACCAACAAAGACACCTAGCAAACATGGAAGGGCCACTAATGGGCACAATACCCCAAGGACCCCAAAAACCCCACCGTCATCATCACTAGTGCAATCTGTCACAGATAGCCCTGTTGCAGGCAGCTCTCTTCAGGCTGGTATGGAGCTCCGCAGCAGCCCTTTCAGATCTCCAGCCAGGAAGACCCTGGTGCTTGGTACTCCTCAGAAAGACAGTCCAGTTATGAGCCCTTTGAAGGGGATCCTAAAGACTCCAGTCAAGGCATTGCTTGATGCCGTGTCTCCTACTGGTTCACGTCTGCTCATGAGCCCAAGCACTTGGACTCCCAGGAAGTGTGTCTCCTGGTCGCCTTCACCAAGCAGAGCGACTGAGGACAACAATTTCAAGGTTCCAGAATCACCTCACTTGTCAATCCGAGGCTCTCCAAGGCTGTTGAGAACATCCAATAAGTTTGCCAGCCCTATCAAAATTTCTAATAGAAAAACAGATGTTTACAAAACACCTGATAAAATATCTCATGGAGTGTGTCAAACTCACCCAGAAACTAATTTGCAGAAAGTGCTTGAAAAGATACCAGATAGTGGTATTGTAGCACAGGATAAAAGTCTGTGCCAGCGATCCTCTGAAAGACTTCAAAACAAGCTGAGCCCGGCTATAAAAGATGTTGACTATGTCGTTGGCCCCCAGGAAACTGCTCCACAATCCTCAACACCGCCAGTACTCCTTTGTGCACCCAATTCCACCAATGGAACACCAGCCAAGAGCCTAGAACCTACACACCTTATGAAGACACGCACTGGAAGAACACCTGTCAAATGTTCAAATATGCCCCCATGTAAGCCAGAACTCTCAACAACAACCAAAGAAAAAACATCACCAAAAAATCTAAAAATTTGCCTGACCCGAATAAAGTCTGCCCAAGGTACTACATTTATAACTATGCAAAACGTAAAATCCCGATCTAGTAAGAGTCAGAACTCTAAGCCAAATGAAAATTCGGCCTTTAAAGAGACATGTGACTCGACAGTAAATGGGAAGATAAAGCCAGGTTCGATAGAGATAATGCAACACACTGTATCTTTGCAATCTGTAGAATCTGAATCTGGATCCCAGAATGAGTCTTCCCAGTTTAGTTCTGGCTCCACTGAAGACGACAGTATGGATATAATTGATGCTGCTGTTGTCAAGACTGAGCTTAGTAAAGGCCTCAAGATGAACATAAGCTTCTCCAGGAAGACATCACAGTCTGGTGAAGTCTTCAACTTCATAGGGGATTCACCCAAACACGGTTTGCCTCCCCGGGTGACACCTGGACGAAGCTATGGCTTTAGACAGACCCCCGATCGCCAACAAAGGGAGGCCGCTGCTCGTTTAGGGTATTCCAATGAACTCCCTCGATTTTCAACTCCTAGAACTTCTGCAACACCTCGACAGAAGGGAGTCTCTAATCTGAACCCTTTAACCTACCAAGTAGAACTTGAGATGCAATCTTCTGGCCTCCCTAAACTTAAATTCAAACGCACAAACTCTTTTGGGGACATGGCTGATGAGGGTGGTTCCAGACTGAGACCTCAGAGCCCTGCATTAGACAGTAAAGCTGGTCAGCTAGACAGCCCATTGGCTCTTTGCTATAAGCACAGAGAACCCGGGCGTGTCTCACCCTCTCTTTGCACACATGCCACCCCAGCAAAGGGCACTCCTGGCAAAGGTGGAAGCGTCCAAACATTTATCTGCCAATCCTATACCCCTACCCACCATCCAGCAGGTACCATGTCACCAATGGCGGTTGCTGACCTAATTCCTCTCACACCATCTCCCCAGAACATAGGTAGAGTAACTCCAGACAACCTTAATAGTTGGCCTCGTAAGAAGAAGGCCCGGGCTGGGCTGCTGGGAGGTAAAGATTGTGGGCTTAAAGGGGAAACAATGATGGAGGAGTTACTGGAAGAAGCTGAGCTTGGAGTAAGCCGGTTGCTGGACATAGAGGACATTCATGACCACTTAAGCAGCAAAGCTGATATCCTTGGTCCATCCAGGCCGTCTATAACTAAAGATGCATCTCCACTTGCGCCAATGGATGACATGGACTGGATAGATGGCCTCGTTCAACAAGCTGATCCTTTTAAAGATGATGGTGATATGTCCTGGTCAACCGGTAAAGAAGATTTCAAGTCAAGTAAGATATATTTGGCTTTTACCAAGTTGCAACAAAGTACAATTACAGTTTCACAATAAAATGGCAAAACAAAAATATATGTAAAATTGTAAATATAAAAAATGTATGATGCAGTGGTTTTCATGATTCAAAATGTAAATATAGTGTTTTAAAGTTCCATTCATTAGTATTTGAGGAATATTTGTTACAGACAGTTTAGTTGTCTAAGTGTATATAGCATTGTGAAATACCGGTGAAGGAATTCCAGTAATCTAATCTGTCCCCTTTTCTGATATACTTTTTTGGCAGTGGTGACGCCTCCCAGCACCAAAATGAGAAAGCCTGTCACCGCAGGTGGGATTCTGGCCCTTACTCAGTCCCCCTTGTTGTTTAAATCAGGCTCTGCTACCAAGAGAGAGAGAACACCAACACCATGCTTTAAAGGTAATAGCTAATGTTTTGTTTTATATATATTGACAATGTATTACTGGACATATTGATGATGGATGTCAAAGCTTGTCAATCAATTGAGGATTGATTTAGAGAAAATAGCTGAATGAACAATGACTGAACTCTAGAAATGTTCAGTATATTCCCTGATAATCTATAGTGTAATAGGCATGCAACGATGTCTTCAAATTCCTTATGTGATAAAACTTGACCTCTTTTAGATGAAGCTGAGGTTGAGTGGTCTCCCTTCACGCAGACTACCAGCCACAGTGGAACAGGGAAGACGTACAGCAGAAAAAGATTGCTGGATAAAGACACATTCTAGCTGCATCTTCTACGAACCTCCCTTTTGTGGTTTCACTGTGAAGTCATTGGCTGGTCTGTGCTAGGGTTCTGCGGGTGTGCCTTTAACAACATGTAACATCTTTAAAATGTCTCAGTGGTCTTGTGTCTGACATACTGTAGCTTTCTATTAATTGCTGTGGTAAACCAGATATTCTGTTAAATCATTTCAATTTTAAGTTTATATTAAAATGTGTAAAATGAAGTGATTTTCTTTCCTCTTAAAAACTGCAAATATTTTGCAAAACAGTTAAAATGCTGCAATCACAACTTTTGTTTGTTTATTTATTAGCTGTTATTAGCAGGAAATTAGTTATTTGTAATATAAATGTCATACAAATGAAAGCTTTTTGTAAATAAAAACCAATTTTCTAATTGCATCTATTTTCAAATTCTTTCAAATATTGTTTTTAATGTTTATGACCTTTGTATTCATAATTTTGCAAACCTGAGCAATGGTGGGGAAAGTCTAATCCTTTTTAAAGTAAAATCGTTTTACTGGTATTTACTTTTCTTTGAGTATGCCCACATTTATAGTCAGCTGCCAACTAACAAATGGAAACCTAAGAGTCTGATACCAGCTGTCCTGTTCAAAGGTCAGTGCTATAAAACTGCAGTTGCCTTGATATGCAAACTGTGTTGCAAGTACTGTAGGAACAATGTGCACTATTTAACCCAATCATTAGATAGCAATATATAATCTGATTGGTCAATGAATGTGATTTTCCTCAGACTTGATAGTTGTATTTTGGTGGGCGTACTTTGAAAGGTTTATTTTTGCCAAGGAACTAGGTACAAATTCATCACTGCATTGTTAAAGTTAGGATAAGAGATGAGATAACTGGCCATACATCTTATGATCGCATAGGCTTGCCCTGTGGTGTAGCCTAATCCTGGAAGAGGTAAGAACTTACTCATCTTTGTGTTCACTAAATTGACACTTTAAAATGATTGCTTATTTAGGCTACTATGACAAAGTATCATATTATGTTATCTTATTCCTTCAGTAACTGAATTAATTGTATTAGGCTTCTAGTAAATAAGAAATTGAACTATTACTCAAATGTCTATTAACCCAAGGCAGGACCTGATTACACTAAAGTATTAAATATTGTGTGATGTGTAAACCCTCCAAAATCAGTTTTCTTTTTCATGTTTATAAGAATACGTTTATAATGCCTTTCAACTGCAGGTTTTAGTCATGTCATGGCTACTCAATAGAACGATGTATAATTACAACCAAATAGCAACCAAATAGCTGGAAATATATGTTATAGATGTAACTACTTGGCTATATCCAGACAATGGAATGTAATACCAAACCATAATTTCTCAAATGTAGACACGCCTTTAAGCAGAAATTACCTATAGTCAACGTTGCAACAATTGTCCTGTGTCACACTATCCTCTGAGAAAATATGAAGTAGGCTAGCCATTCATTGCTGCTGTGATCCTGCCCTAGCTATTTCACTTCCCTAAAAGTCTCTAAAGATTACATCCACGTAGCCGACCAGAAGCCCCCAGTGGCCTATTCCAGCACTGCTTCACCATACCCTCTCTTCATTCCATCAGACGTCACATCATCACCATATAACGCCGTTAGTATTTTTTCTTCCTGTTCAACTGAATACACGAAGAAAATATGGCAAGCAGTTTCACAAGAATCCTTTCCTCCAAAAGAAACGTGGGAATCCTCTCATTAGTTGGTGCTGGTTCTGTAACGGCTGGATTATTGATGAACAGGGAAAATGTCACCGCAGGAGCGCCTACACGGAGACTGTATCCTGCCAGGTACGTTAAACCGTTGGCCTTTTTCTTAGCCTTGCTGATCCTACTGTGCTGTAACGTATTAGAGACGCTACATGCCAATACATTGCATTTGCAACGGTCCCATGTTTTTCTCATTTAAAACGTATTGGCTACTGTAAGGTATGGTTTGATTCAATAAAAAAACTGATAACTATTATAGCGCCATCGTGATTAAAATGACACGTTTGTTTAGCCTGTAACTTAGACTCCTACTGTAGGTTTAGTTTATTTTACTTGCTGTACGGTACTGTAATTGCCCATTCGCTTACGGTACAATTATCCTACTGTATGCAATAGGCCTACACGGTATTTATGCAGATATGTATAGGCTTCTGTGTTAGGTTCGGGTTTGATGGTCTAGCCAACTGTTAAGCAGACGTAACTACCGGAGTTTATAATAAATGATATAATTATTTTCTGCAATGGCGCCACTTAGGCTATTGAAACCGACTATTTACAGGCTCAATTTGACCACTGCATATTTGTGTGTGTGTGTGTGTGTGTGTGTGTGTGTGTATCTACGTTGTGTTGAGGCTGCGTTTCCAAGGGCAAAATGGTACAGCAGGCGTTCAGGCCATTATTCTCGCTCATCATTCAGACCGGTGTAGGCTATATAGCCTACCGGTAGAAGTGGTAAGGTTATGCCGTTAACCGTATGTTTGCTGTTGTGTGCCCTATAACGAGATCACGCGATTACTCTAAAACTATACAGTACCACCAGACACGATATCTTTATGAGAGATTAAACGCATTCGATTGGACTGTAATCAAATCATGTGTACGTGCCGTTGTACACGCATGCATACCACACCTAGCTGCCAAGCGTTATTCCCCTACTCTTTGGGCACCATGCCAAACATTTCCATTCCATACCTGTTTAATTGGCAACAAAAGTGCAGATAATTATTTCTAATGTGTCTGAGTAACAACTAATCTTACAAATCAGCGTCGTATTGATAGCTATATTAGGTTGCTGTCAGCAAAAACTTTTAAGGTTACCTGCCCTTTACAGTATTAATGTACTGCTCCTAATCTGGCATGGCAGATTATAGTGATTACTGGCCTCAAACCAGGGGCGGAGCTAAGTGTTAAGTATGAAAATATTACTCAGTTATAGATGGTAAACAATTAAACTCCGAAAATATTACAAACTACACTGTAAAAAAAGTTATTTTTACATTTTAACAAATCTGCCCAATGGAATGGATATTTACTTAAAATAATGGATGTCACTATGAGTGTATTTGACCTTTATTACTTACTTGCATATTCAGTGATTAAATTGGGATTTTCTATGTGGGGAGCCCTATTTTTAATTAATTGGGTGTTGAAGACTACTAGGATGTAGTACCTTCAGGGGCACTGTAACATATGGAGCCCCACTGTCCCTAACACCCACACAGTAACATAAATATTTACACCCAGCCAACTGCAGGCACCTGACAGAACCTTTGCCCCACCATACAGACTGTGCACGCACGCACGCACGCGCACACACACACACACACACACCATACTTATTTGAACTTCCAGTGAAGCTAGCATGTCAAATCACACACACCTAGCTGTAGTCCAGTTGAGCAAGCAGCCTGTCCTGTTCGAAAAATCAAACTAGGCTACTGACATTTTACTCACAAATCACAAGACAATGATTCACGACAAGACAATGGTCATTGAAAATCACGTAAGCTTATAGCACACCAGTAATTCTGACACATGATGAAGATACAACAATGCCATCACACAACACAGCTGAGTGCAGG
>JAOEGT010055539.1:0-18654 GCA_025447795.1 Speoplatyrhinus poulsoni | reverse complement strand
CAGTATATAGGGGCAGGTGTGTGTGTGTGTGTGTGTGTGTGCGTGATTGGCTATGGTCAACATGTGGGCTTGTGAATACAACAGGCAATATTATTGACGTCTGAAAATGTATTAAGGTTATGTCCCCATATTGCATGTTAAGTCAATATAGTAAAAAGCGTGCCAGGCCTACATGGCTGTCTTCACAGATGAATGAGAAAAATTACATTTGAATTAGGTCTGAGTTTAAAAATAACCAGTATTGTCTAAATAACACACTTGGATGTTTCTACCCAGTGAGACGAAGCGTCTCTTCACCGTTCTTACCCCTTCATATCACGCCAGGCTTCATCTCCTTCATCGTGGAGCCGCTGTTCGAGGAGTGGCATCGCTTCACCGAGCCCAGCCCTCTCAGCCAGACCATGCTGGGACACCTGCATGAGAACAAGGCCCGCTGGGGCCGCCACAAGCTCTACCTAGCCGAGGAGCGTGCAGGAGGAGGTGGAGGAGAAGGAGAGTAGGAGATCTGGAGAGATGTTTTTTCACGTGGAGGAGAGGAGCGATACTCCTCCTCCTGGCTTCATCTTCAGCATCTCTGTGCTCTGGTCTGTCTCCTGCCACTGCTCTTTACACGGGGTAGAGCACTAACTGTGCTAGGTGGCAATTTGGGCGCTAGAAGGGGAACGATTGCGCCCTCTGCTGGAGTGGATGACTACTGCATCACTACAGAGAGTGGTAAGGAGAAATGCGTAATGTAGGCGGTGGAATGGATGGTAAACAAGAAAAACAAGACTATTTGATTAGATAATCTTATCTCTACCTTTTCAAGGTCATAGACTCAAGGTCATAGACTGGCAAATGCGGAGTGAATGTTAAAAAAAAAAAAAATATATATATATATAATATATATATATATATATATTTATATATTTTTTTTTTAAAGACAACATGGTAAAAATTGTAAATGGACTGCATTTATATAGCGGTGTAGACCATGATCTACAAGTCAGCTGGTCTGTGCAAGAAAACTGTATATTCAATATATATAAGAAGAATGAGGATTATATGACTATATATAAATATGCTTTTTCACACTTGTCCAATATATACAATGCACCACTTTCAACGCTTCAAGTTCTCTCCTTTTGTACAGTTTGCACCTCTGTTGGATGCAATTTCATACTTTTCACTGAAGTGCGTTATTAATTCAAATGCAAAGTAGTCTGTTAACTATAAATGTAATTCCATTGTTTAGTCTGCAAGACCTCGTGATTTGACAGGATGAATTGTTGAGTTGAGTTTTTACTTCATGACAGACAGTTACCGTAATTGTTTGTTGAGTGACACACCAAACAAGCTGTAATACACAGTATAAACTGTAAACTGGTGTATGACCTCAGACACACACATGCCAAATTCTCAGCGCTATATATACGTGTACATTTATACTAGATATACATTTTAGGAAATCTAATTATATTTACATTGATGTTACTTTTATAAAATAAGGGTATTGGTGCATTTATCAAATAAGCTCACTTTACAGCAAAGCCTTAAAAGCAACTTTCTTTGTGAACAAACCTTTACAGCTGTGTTATTTTTACCATTTTGGTCTTTGGTATTTTTTATTTTTTTTGGTTTGGTATGTAAAGTTGGTCATGTTTATGCTCACTGTTAGCTATACCAGCACAGTGCGCGCGCGCGCACACACACACACACACACACACACACACATACTACTGTAGAAAGGTGTTTTGGTTTAGTATGTAAAGTTGGTCATGTTTATGCTCACTGTTATACCAGTGAGCATAAACCAGTGCTATACCAGCACACTGTGTGCACGTGCACACACACACGCACGCACGCACGCACGCACGCACACACACACACACACACACACACACTACTGTAGAAAGGTGTTTTGTCACTGATCCTTGCATAAGGATCAGTGTACAGGTACTGTAATTGTTAAACCCAGTGATCATTGCCAAGGTACTGATGTACTCTTTTGATACGCCAGGGCTTTTTTGTATTGTCCTTTTATAAGGATGTGTTTTTACATTTGTGTTTCTGAATCGCATGAAGTACAGTATACAGTCAGCAGTAGCTGTAAATAATATCTACTGTAAGGGTTTACACATTTTAAACCTGCGGGAAATACCAGATGGATGTAGTTTATCATACATCGCAATATGTAAGCTATGTTATTACTCACACACTGAATAATACTGATGTTCAAACACTTCCAAACTCGCACCTGTTGTGTTATTGTCTTACTGTGTACACCATGATTCCTAAAAACACATTTGTTAATACTGTTTGGTATGAAATGTATGTACCCACACAAAACCCTATTTTCACCTTAACTTTTAGTAATAACTTGTATAGAAAATAGCCTCTCGTTTAAGATTCATGTCTGGCATGACAGAAGCTACTGTATGTATGTGGTATGTGGTGGCCAACAAACGCCCATACGGTAGTCACAAATTCGCAGAGTTATAGATTTATATAAAACGTTTTGTTTAAAATACATTAAAAGTATACATTAAAGCAAGCCAAATACTGTATATACTGTCAAGTTTATGTGAATAATAACTGAGAACCAAATGCTCATAATCTATATGCACCAAATATATGTATACATGACGAATTTGATGACTGAAGGTATTTTTTATACAGTATAATGTAATAATGTGGCTTACAGTAGGTCACTGATGATCTTATTGATGTGTTATGTCTACCTATAGCTCTGGTGAATGAGTTACATGCCACTGTTCTTCTAGGTACCACTGGCCCATACAGATGTACAGTATACTGTGTATATACTGTATACTTGTGAGAAGTGCGCAGGCCTGCCACAGTTTTAGATTTGTTCCATGTAGATGATGTACCGGTACTGTAAAGGACAGATTATCTTAGTACATCGCTTCCATCAGAAAACTAAATTTTGCTATCATATATATATATATATATATATATATATATATCACTGTATTACTCTAATAACTAAACTATTTACCCTAATAAGCATAATTAGAATGTGTAAGTGACCACCCACTGGACACACTAGGCCTTGCAATAAGAAACATTGATGCCAATCTAGTGTCACTGAGCCAAATAGCATAACGAACGCAGGTATTTTCTTAATCGACTATACACCAGGGGAAATAACATTGAGCGGACAGGGTAACCGAAATTACATCGTAACTTTAAATCTCTGACCATATTAAAAATATACACATTTTCTGAGTCAAAAACACTGAATTTACTGTGACCATTTTAAGGTCTGCAGTAAAAAATCTGATTGTAAGTGCTCAATGCAATCACTGAATTAGAGTAATAGTGGCTAATGGTTACAGGGTATGAACAAAATAAACTGCCCTATTAAGACTTTTTGGGATTTATTTTCTCTTTGTGTTATTCCTAAATATATTTATCATGAAGCAAACTGAACAACTAAATGCCAAAATGCGTTTCTATTCTGGTACTGTACTATATGAAACATAAAATATTTTGTATGCTATACTGATTAAATTAAAATGTATTGTGAAAATCATGTTCATGAGTAGCTATGCTCAAGATCACATTTTAAACATTGAACATCATTTATAAAATGTATCATAATTTTTAAGCAGAGGTCCGGGACCCCTAGGGGGTCCTCAGAGGTACTGCAGGGGGTCCTCCAAAATATTTGATCCAAACATTTTAATTTCAGAAAATATACATAGGCTATACAACCTATGCTATAAACATATAAATCTGTAAATTATTATTTGAATTGACTAAGTAACCTACATTTTTATCATGGCACTATAGGCACTATAGTGCCCCATACACACTATTTTATACAATATGTGAGAGGGGGTCCCTATGTCATGTTTCTATCAGGTTTTTATCAGCTAAGACAGGCACGGGCAAAGTCAAGCCTTGGGGCTGGATGGGGGCGGCCCTTTGAGACATTCGAGCCAGCCCGCCCGTTACATCAAACATTTTAAAAATAATACATACAATTACTTGACGAGCTCTGCAAAATGTTACTTTATTTACTGCTGCGTAAAAACAAAACATAGTTAAAGAAGTGAACCTTTACCTTTGATTATGAAAATGGTGTTGCATAGGAATAGCCTAAATATGCAAGTTAACAGTTAGCTGTTGTGTTTTTTATTTTGAAATGTTTTAGCATGTTGGTTAACAAAGTAATGTGGCCCGCAAAGTTCTCTGACATTTTCAATGTGGCCCCCAAGTGAAAATGATTGCCCACCCCTGAGCTAAGGGGTCCTTGGCCCAAATTTTTTTGAAGACCTCTGCTTTAAAGTAAATATGAATATATATACTATTTAACCACTAGATGGCAATATGTTCATACGGGTTGTGTAGTGATTACGAGGCAGACAGGGACAGAGCCCATTCAACAAAGCAGGTAAGCTATACGGGTATGGAATGCTATTATCATAAATACACGGACACAGTCATTCACGCACAGATGCTGTACTCACAGTATGCCTGACTGCCTTCGAGACAATATTTACGGCAACATAATAGTTGGCAGAAGTCTGAATGAACATACTCGAATTGTTTCTGTAGTGTGGAACACTCATACCTGCGGGGTAGATAACGTGTATGTAGGCTAAACACAAAAACGACTAAAGAATGGCTGAAAATCAATTGATTTGTGATATGATTCATTAGTCTGAGTTTATATGACAAACAGCAATGAGAACTCAGGAGGGTAGAATGAGTCATCGTGTTGAATCATGAAACGGATTTTATGAACTTTTTAATAAACTTTTTTCTTTTCTTTCAACTGCTCAATAAATTCTAATAAAAGTGCAAAATGTGAAATATGAATCAAGAAAATAGTAATCAAGAAGGGATGAATTAAGACGGGCCTGAAAGGTATTCTTCCAGGTAGCCTAGTCTCTGAATACATTTGCATGTTCTTGAATTTGCAAAGCAAATTAGGCTAGATGCTGTTGACTGATGTATGAAGTAGCCTAATCCTTCTCCATGTGACTGGTTAAATATTCTTTAGATAATATGATATACCTGCTAGGTTTTCCATTTTCCATTAAATATCTTCCTGTCTCATAGGCTATGCCTTCTAAGTCTGGGATTTATTAAGCTTTTTTAAATTGTATACAGCACATAGGCCTACCTGCAAAATGTGTCTGTACTAGGGCTAATTTAAATGGACTGCATTTGTTTATGTAGGCCTATGATAGCGCAGGATCATTACATTTTGAGTTGAGAAGTGTTATTTGGGGCTTCAATCTTTTCATCAACAGTCCATGTCACTGCATCACCCCCCAACACACACACACACACACACACACACACACACACACAAGGACACATGCGCACGCACACGTGCACACATTTCACTTCAGTCATTCAGCGTTCATCTAGCATGTGTCACTGTAAATATTGACACACCAAACAAAGCCCCCCTCCCCCACCCCCCAATGACAGCAACCCCACCACTCCCTGTGTAAAAACACAGCCTCCGTAAGGCCTTAGAGGAGATAAAGATCTGTCTTGGACTGCAAACTCTTTATGGAGACCTTTTTTTTCCGTTTTCTTTTCATCAATAAACTTAAACTGTGTGAAAATTCCCCCATGAAACACAAACTGCTCATATACTTTGCATGTTAGGCTGAATAAACCCCAGGTGTTGAAGGCTTAGCAGGGCCTAAAGCCAAAAGTGTCAGGTAAACTCTGCCATCTGGGGAAGTGGCCATGTAAAATGAAGCGTCAGCAGTGTGTTCGTATATGAAAACTGACAATTGAAACTCTGACTGTGGATGTCTCCCAGTCTGGCCTCGTGTGTGTGTGTGTGTGTGTGTGTGTGCTCTGACATGGAAGGTGAAGAAACGTATGTCCTCAGCACGTTCACAGTCACTCTCGACAGTTTATTGGTTTATCCCTTTCCTTCCTAGCAACTTGTATATTCTCAAGAAAATAAAAAAAGTAATCGCTATAACACTCCGTTTCTGGTGTAGTATTTGACTCATCTCTCTTTTATCACATTTTTGTATTCCGTCTTCGGCACAAACACGACACTCTTTTTCTTAAACAGTTGGACAAACTGTAGGACATACTATATTAGGACCAAACACACACATGCATACATGTGTGTTCTTGTAGGCTTGTTTGTGTTTTTGTTGAGTTTATATCAGTTTGTCAAGTAGGTGGTTTCCATTCAGTGTGTGTTGATGCACCACGCTGGGTTCTGGAATGAGTCGGACCAAGAGCTCCGGGGAAAGAAAGGGTTAATCTTTTTTGCAGTATGTAAATCTCTGACACATACAGTAACTCCTACACATACATGGCTATGCTGTGCTGTACACCGTGCACTGTTTACATCGCTCCAATCAAAAAGCAGGTTCTGTGTATGAGTGAGAGAGAGAGAAATATCTCTTATCTGTGAGTACTTTATAAGCCCATATCAAGTGCTGTAATTCTGACCCAATGATTTACAATCCCAAGGTAATAGCACACCTGTTCCGATTCACCTGCTCCATCACTGGCATGTGTCTGTGTGCGTGCGTGCTTGTTTGTAAAGGTGAGCGTAGGTCTACAGTTATAACACATCCACTAATCTGTGTAGGTATTTGTGTGCAGTGTGATTTGGGAGTGTTTTACGTCCATGCTCATGCATGTCTGTTTTGACTGATTAAGAGCTCACAACAATTTGCATAAGGCAGATAATGGAAGTCTATATTCCATTACGATTTGTTGGTGGTTGTGGGTAGCATCTTATGTAACCGTGTGTTAGCTTAGAAAAATGTATTTTACAGGCAACAAGTTAAGGCCTTCCCATGACCTCTGCCTGGACAGCGCAGGCTCAAAGCTTTAAGACATTGTGCTTGAAGACAGTCTGTGACATTAGCATTTACTGATTTATGGAAGAAGGCCCATAGAGCATTAGCACATAAGCAGTAAATCTTATAAGGTACAATTATGTCAGTAAATAAGTTGTTGGCCTTGTGGGATGTTATGTCACAACATCACATAATATTATTTTAGTTAATTCAAAGCAATATTTTTACCTTTTTCTAACTTTAGCTTGGTTTGTATGCTAAATAAGAGGCTGTATGGGCTAAGATGACCAGGAGGCCTACATAATTTCTATATTCACCACTTATTTTATTATGAACAAGTGGTAAACACTTTGACAGCTATACAGTGTTTTTACCCCCACTTTGTCCACATTTGCGACGCTAATCTCTGTATTCATTCACATTGTCCTGTATATTCTGTATTCCCTAACCCCTTTGTTGTAAATCATATTTAAATGCACTGCTTAAACCCACATAGTGATAACAGGAGCTTCATTTAAACTGCATACCCTTGTTTTTTACCAATATGGTCTAACCTGCTCATCCGGTCTGACTGGCTCATATTCATTAGTCATTCATAGTGCTAGCAATGTAACAATAATAGGGGTTCAGTAATATTGTTGCAGATGTCCACACAGTTGTTTGTTTTTGTTATTCAACACTTGTCTGTGTGTATTTATGTTGTGGAATCTGGAGCCGCTTCAAATGTTGTTATTATGAAACAGATTTTATAGTTAGTCCCTGTATTGTATAGTTATTTCTTGTAGGTTTAAGTTGATAGTCAAGAAAGACTGGAAAATGTAGGCCTACATACTAAGCCTTAAGCAAAATAAAATGTTTGATGTATTCATGTGTGAAAATATGGACTACACTCGTCTAGACCTGAGAAATGACATAATCTCTAATCGATTACCAACACTCACTGTCGATAGTGTGTGCAGATAATCACGGTGGTTTAGCATTGTTAAAGGAACTGCTCTTTCAGGGCAGGACCGGTAGTGCTGACTGCTGAGAAGATAGCACGTTCCATTTGTTTTCCACTGGCTTTGTGTACGTGCGCGTGTGTGTACGCGCGCTGCTAATGCATGTTAATAGACACAAGATCCGCTTTGCTCCCCTGCACCTGCTCCCATCTAAGTGAACGCCATGTTTCTTGGAAGTGGCATGTCGTTCTCTTATCTGAGGGGAATTCTGGTCAAGTTTACCCTGCGTATCTCCACTCCCACTCTTACACACATCTCATTTGACTGGCAAATATCTATGCAAATGTCAGGCTCCAGAGCGGTGGTTGAGCTACAGTAGTTGGGGTGACCGTACATGCAGCCGCGCGCAGCATACACTGGATTGCGTGTGTGTACGCCTGTATGGGTGATGAATTCACATGCACCCATTCCTGGGTCTAATGAGGGCCTTTTTATTTGTCATGAAAATGTAGTCAGAAGTTTGCATACAAGATTGGATAACGTGGGATTTCAAATTAATACCAGTTTGTGTGTGTGTGTGTGTGTGTGTTTCTTTTAAGGTCTGTGCTTTTTGTTCCATACTGGATTACAAAAGTGAGTGACACATAGAGAAATAGATTTTCCCTGGTTTCCCCTTTCTAATTGCAACATCTGTGTGTGTGTGGTTCGAGGGGGGGTTGTGGGGTGCTGCTTATTCATTGTCCATTCATATGCACAGTGTGGTGGTAGTGTTGGTAAAACCTCTGAGGAAGTTGTCACACACAGAGAGGAAGTGTGTAATATAAAATATGTAAGTATTGTTCACCTCATTGAAAGAGAAATTCCTCTTTTTCTAATGTGTGCATGTGTGTGTGTGTGTGTGGTCTGTTGAAGAAAGCAGAAATGATGGACACAGCACCCATGGCTGCTGCACATAGCCTGTAGTATAAGAGTCCAGTTGGCCTTTTGTACAACACTGATAGTAAACATGTACATGTCACTACTACACTTCCTAGGTCTGGTCGTCTTGTTCCTCTGTGACATGACTGCATATCTAAAACAACAGGTCAGGTTTTAACCAAACTGGTTCCCAAATTGTTGGGAACCAGGAACTGGTAATCACATGACCTCCTTTTGAACCTTTAACTAAATCCATACACTGTCTGTAATTTTATTTGCACGTTTGCTTGAGATAAAGAACTGGACATTTTTTCTCTTACATTTATAAGAAAGAAAGAAAGAAAGAGAAAGAAAGAAGAAAAAAAAGTTTAATTCAGTTATTTTCTCTATAGAGGAAATAACGTGTCATGATGTGACTGACTGTGCAAGACACATACATACACTATAATGAGTGTATTATTTTATTATTAATTAATAATACACATTATGCACTCTCATACACAAACTAATTACGTTAAGGCATTTTAAATGAAAGAAAATGATGTTCTCTATTGAAAAACAGTAGTGTTTTTTTGTTTTGTTGGCTTAACCAAGAGAAAGGCCATATAATATGGTAAATGACCGCATGAGGCATGTTTGTCACTGTGGTCTGACTTGCATCATTGTTTGTGATTCAACATATATATGCACTGCTGTATCTGCGGGTGAACTACGCTCTGTTGTCATTCACTTCCTGCTTTCTTGCCTCAATAGGTGTCTCTGTGTCCGTTCTCGGTCGCGCTGGGCATTCCGAGCCTCTGGAGCAGCGCTAGCCTTCCACAGTGTCGACGGTGGACAGCCACCCTACTGAATGTGAGTGCCATTTCTTCTTTCTATAGGTCTGGCTCTACTCGTGTCATGGTGCATCCCTCGTTTTGAATAATAGCTCTTCTGTTTTTGTCGTATTACAAAGCTTTTTATTTTATTTGATCAGGGATCACTTGGATATATTCGATCCATTTGTCTGTTAAATCCCTGTGAACTTGCCTTGCCTGGAAATGTATTATGTACTGTATCTGGATGTTTACCTCTCGTTGCTGATGCTGAGCCTGTCTCTGTTTATCTTGTTTCAGATGAGTCCGTCACTGAAAGCAGATATTTATTGTCACGTTGCACAAGATTGTCCTCAATTTTACTTAATGGGACAGCAAAGGCAAATGTGAGTTTTATATACTGTATGTGTTGGTAAGGCCATCGCGATCTGTCAAATGTACATGTTGAGACAGACATCTGACAACTTCTTTATGATTGGTTGTGTCAGTGGCCTCATCGACTGCAACAGTAATTGCAGCCTAGTACTACCTGCCTAAACACCTGTGTGAATTTACAGTAAAGGTGCTTTTATTGTCACATACACATACATACATGTAGCAAAATATGTTCTTTGCATTTAACCCATCCCTCAAGGGAGCAGTGCGCAGTCCAGTGCAGCGCCTGGGGACCCACTCCAGATATCCAGATAGAGTCCAGTGTCTCTCGCTGATAGGAGAGAGTGAACCTAACATGTTTTTTTAATGGATAGAGTTATATACAGATCCTTTATTGGTGTTGCATGATTTCATTGACACGTATATGGTTAAAATAAATTATAAATACACACCCCCACAAACCTGCATTGGGAACATCTATCTAAATACTTCCCAGCAAATCATATTTCCTCTTCTTCATATTTCCAACAAGTCCGTTTTATTTACTTGTAATAGTTGATGTAGAGAAGAGGGTGTGAGTGGAGAGAAGGGAGGGACAGATGTCTTTTTTTCTTTTTTCTTTTCTGGAAAAACGGGAACCTTGCGTAAAGCGAAAGCAAACGTGCAGTTCTCTGAAAACGCCCCCTCTCCATAGCCGGCTGGGCCACAGCCTGGCTGAGTTTCCTAACACCTTGGCTCTGGCGAGTCGCGACACGATTCCGATCGGAACGCCGACACTGGGACGGGAGGAGGGAGATAGAGAGACAGACAGAACCCGGAAAAACGTGATTCCAGTCCCGCTTGCCTGCTCACGGGGCAACATACCAGTCCGCTAGTTTCCCACGAGAAAACCTTAGGCGTTTTTCGGTCCTCTGTCATCCAGAGGATGATAGAGGGATGTGTGTGCTTGCTTGCATGTGTGTGTGTGTGTGTGTGCATGCATGGGAAGGGAGGCAGTGTTTCCATGTAGGTGAGAGGGGCTTCCACATCATAAGAGGCTTAGGGGGTTTGACTGATAGGGTTTTGTGGACCTCAGCAAAGAGATGCAGGCAGGTAAACAGACCCAAACAAGAGTTAAGAAATGAGATTGATGAGGGAAAAAACGGCCAGATAGGCATCAACCCAGCCTCCAGCCCCCACCCCCCCCCCATCTTTCCCCTAATGAGCTAACAAAATGGGAAACATTAATAAATACATTCTAAATAAACCTTGAAAATAATTGATAAAAGTTTTGTGTTTGAGGGACCCCCCTTACAAAAAAATATAAATACTAAAGAAAAAATAAGAAAAGAAAAAACTATTGAACCATGCTGATTTTTCTTGAGCTGGTCCGCACTCTTAGCTAATGGTTCCTTTGCATTCTGAACAATATTGTGTTGATGCTAACATAAACGCACATGTCCTTGCATGTAGCCGTAGGACACGTGCGAATACACACCCACACTCACACGTAAGGTGTGTCTGAGGATGATGATGATGATGATGATGATGATGATGGCCTACCAAGCCCTTGCCACTGGCATCTGATGTGACCCAGTAATGGAGGTGGAATTGCAGGTGATGTAACCCTCGCCAAACTTCCTCCATTCCACCTGCTAAGGCTCTCTTTGTTGCCGCACCGTGCCTCCGTCCTGGGATCCAGGCAAATAAAGTCACTACAGTCAAACCTGTTTGCTGCCTTAGTCATAAGCTATAGTCAGCTAGCATATTCCTGCTCTTCACAAAACAAATAATTGTGCGTCCCCCATAACATTACTATATGTGGGGTTAGGCTCGGTGTCTGAGGTTAAGTACAAATAGCATTAGAGTGTTGTAAAATGTAATGACTTTCCTACAGTTTAATATAATCAGAGTAGAGTATCTTCATATGTTTTGTTTACTAACACCTTTTCATGACGTTGGGGGTTTGAGTGATATTTTCCATTAGCCGGGGTATTAGGCAGAGAAGTTATCGGCAACTAAACTGGAAAAAAAAATGCAAAACACACATTCACACACCTAAACACACAAAAGGCCATCTCTTTGCCAAGAACAAATTTTCCATCACAGGCCAGGCGAATTCTTTGTTATTTGCATATTCTTTGCATAGTTGTGCGGTGCTTGCCATCCTGTCCAATGAGTTCTACTCATTTCTATCTATGAAAAGGTTCCCTACTTTGTTTACACACTAAGGTCTATAGCAGGACCAACTAAACCCTTACCTGGGATTTCTGTCTAGATGTACTTTCTCCTTTACTCCTGCAAGAAAACTTGCGTTCCGCCTCAATGCTGCTGCTTTGCGGACATGAGGCTTAGGGTAAAGGATCTGGCTAATGGTGGATTTATCCCTTGTGCAAACAGCCACTACAGAATCTGTGTGTTTGCGCATTTACAGTACACTACATCCTGTTGCAGACTGGCCATCTACCACTCGATACAACTAGAACTCGACAGTTTTATACCCCCCAAAAAAAACGTTTGAGTAATACTGTTTATCAAAACTCCCCTCAGTGTCACCTCCCATTAAATTAAATGATAATATCTCAACGTCTTTAAAAAATATAAATTGTATATATATTGATATTGTTGAGATTTTTGAGTTATTGTCAGTCACCCGGACTTCGTTTTATTCTGTGTTTTATAGTAAATGGCGGCAGGTTAAAACAAAAAAGGAATCAGTGTTGCATTTTGATTGAACATCATCTCATCTGATGGTTGAATGTACCATACATTTTGTCATAGTCATCAGTCAGCAACATTACCTTTCAATGAGGTCATAAATCGCCAAATGGCTGATTTGGGTAATTTAGAGCGCGGAGGTGCTTCAGGGCAGTTGCTGTGTTTTTAACACCACCAAGCTGAAATATTATATGTTGAGACAGCAGGGGGTTTGGCACTGCTCCTATAGCTTCTTCTCCTCATCCTCCTCTTGACCTTCTCCAGACTATCCTGTTTCTGCCACTGTAGGCAGTCTGACAGGTTCAGCATATGTGTGTGTGTGTGTGTGCATGGGTGTGTATGGATCTTACCATGGGCCGCTGTTCATGTCCAAACCTGCCCTGGTTTCACAGGTTAAGTGAGTCTTTGTGTGTGTGTGTGCATGCACTAGTTATTCTCCACCACGTGATATGATCTCTTAATTTCCTTGTTTGTTTATGTTGTCAGAGACCATGTACAAATGCAATACATTCAGTAACACAGCATGAGCTTTGCATCAGATGTGGCTTCTGTTTACAGATGGATATAAGAATGTTTATTGGGTGTACATACAAAGGTAGAGCAGTTCCGTCAATGAAATGCATTCTCCTCCTACTGGGTGACCTTGAAGGTAGGGCCAACCAGCTTACAGCCTCAGTACCAGCGTCTTGGCACAAAGGGGGACACGCGAGCATCTCTCCGTGAGAGCCATTAAGACTGAGACGATCAACAGGCACATGTCTATTGGCTTTGACATGAATAAGGTTACACAACACAATGGATTGCCTGTGGTGTATACAGTGGCAGATAGAGAATACAGAGGCACATAAAAAAGCGTGTGTGCGTGGTGTGTGTTATCAAGGCCCGGTGTTTCCTGTTGTGCAATCCCCCCCATCATACCCTCCAGGCAACGCCTGCTTTGGGCTCCAGGAACAAGATGTTCCCCAGGCTAAGTCCCTTGTGAATATTATTATTGCTATTATATACGTACAAGACTCATTTAACATCTAACCACTCGTCTAATACCAGACACTGAAGAGGGTTGATGTTTGTTACCCATAACGAGGACAAGTTTATCTTTTTAAGGTTTTATGGTCATACAACACTCATTTTGAAGAAGAGGATTTAACTATGTAGCAATCCTATGCAGTCTTTTCATATGTTGTCCACATTATGGCAAAATATTAACATGAAGGCCAAGTGAATATGTCTAATTTGCAGATTAATATTGTTTTAAAGATGCTGCTAATCAAACAAATTATGAAAACATATAGAATTGATTTAGATTTGTTAGAATGGTTTAAAATGTATTTCTTTTTGGGGGTAGATTTAACGGCCACCAGTGATTATGTCTGCTTTCAAAGCTTCCACACTACAATCTATCTCTACTGTAACAGTGTGCACAATCACCTTCTTGATACAGTGTGAGTCATCTGTGTGCATGTTCTTCACTGATATGTCTCTATACTTGGTACATTTTGCCACAGTGTGGGGTTTCCCTCTGATGTACTCTTTTGTTCTGCTTGTATTTTCTTTACCATTTATTTTTATAATTACATTTGCAGTATGAATGTATGTATCAAGCAGATGTGTGGCTATTTGTTTGTATGAGAGAGTAAAATTGTATTGATGGGAATTTCCCCCAATTACAGAGCAAGTTTGCCTTGTCACACAATGATAACAGATCTGTCCATAATTCATAATTCAGTCATAGTAAACAGCAGGTAGGTGAGTTTTAAACGGTTAACAATAGAATTAACTGTTATTTGTAATATTATGTAGTACTGGCTCTAACAACACTTTAGGCATAGTGAATGATTGTAAGCTAATCCTTTCTGTCAATTTCAGGAAATTCTACAGTCCAGTGAGAGTTGGAAAAAATACTCCAATGTTTCTACCAAGCGCTCACTCTGTAAATTATGAGCACAATCAATGTGGTGCAGACTGCACCTTATGACAATATCCTATGACTTGGCAATGTGTTTGTAATGTGGGCGGCAGAGCTTCTGTGGGAGAAGCCCTCAAATATAAACAAGTAGAGTAATTTCTCCATCATCATCATCATCATAATCATCATCATCATCATCAGCAACTTTTATTATCAGACTCGGGGTCCATTAGAAAACAATCAAATACAGAACAACGCATACATAAAAAATTTAATAAAATCCAGAATGACTATACTTAAATATGTGGCCATAATCATTTCAATCAATCATTTGATTGCAGCTGTTTGCAGCTCAATAGCAGTGTGTTGTTTGTGTGGACCATTTCTCATTGCTTTTATATGACTTGCATGTTACCACATCTTGCTAAATAAATTAATTATTTCTCTGCAATAATTGAATTATATATATGTGTGTGTGTTTGTGTGTATGCATGCATGCATGCATGTATGTACTGTGTGTGTGTGTGTATATATATGTATATATATATGTATTTATATATATGTATTTATATATATGTATATGTATGTGTATATATGCATATACACATACATATTTATTAAATACTTTCTGTTAATAAATATGAGTAGATAATAGCACAAATAATTTAGTACTTATGAGGTTGGCATACTAAGGTGTTACTGGTTAGTGTTTTTAGGTCATTGTGCTCCTGTGTGGAGGAAGTGCTGGTGCTTCACTAGAATATGTACATTTTGAGACATTGTATGAAGCACCTTGGTAATTGTGGTGCATTTTAGGCACATAATGAACTCTGTTGTGTGTGTGTGTGTCTGCATGCACGTGTGTGCGTGTACGTGTGTGTGTGTGTGGTTGCTTCTCAGGATGGGCGTAGTTGGGCAGAGCTCTGCACGTATATCAGCCCTCAAAAGATAGTCTTCACAGAAAAATAAATGAATAAATGTCTCAACAAGCATGCGGACGTGTTCTCGACTTAAGCCTACTTTAGAATGGAACAGGCTGCAGCTGGTTGTATACATGCTTAAGTTCAGCATTAAATGTGCACTCCTTGGGTGCCTTCTAGTGGGAGTTTGTAGAGGAGGAGTAGAGAAGAACGCCACTCAGTACTCAGGTGCTGGAAGTGCATGTGCACTCTGCTCCAAACCAACACAAGTGTCTATTGTAAGGCTAGTGATATACCCACTAGCTATAGAGGCAGCAGTAGTATTGTGTTGTTGTTATTGTTAGCACACCCGCAATGTCTCTCAGTGAGCAGCTGTCACCCTACCCCCCCCCGTACCTTTGCTAGCTGTTGTTGTTGTCTTGTTAAGGGACTTGCCTGCCCCGCCCCCAACACCGCCTATGCACTTCCTCCCACGAGGCCCTTTGTTTATGAGTGTGCGCACGTGTGTGGGTTTGCATGGTGTGTGTGCGTGTGTGTGTGTGAGCGCGTACGTGCATGAGTGTTGCCATGCAGGCATGTGGATTCTCCAAATCGGACGTGAGTTTGATGTGTCATCTTTGCACATAGGAACACACGCACACAAACACACACACACACACACACACACACACACACACACACACACACACACACACTGACCGACCATACCTGCAGTGTCCACAATCATTTGCATGCATACGCTGACGTCTCCCGCGTAGAGCAATTACACTGAGCGGTGTTTACTCTCACATGTTCCCTCACAGTTCTTACGCTCGAGATGCTTCTCAGCCCCGGTGTGAGCCTACGGGATTCTCATTGTGTCCTGTGGGCTGCCATACATGGCTCACGCGTGCACCGTCGACGTGACGCAGTCACGTCAAGTGATGAGCCTTTTGCATAACTACTGCTTCTCTTTTCGACGGACGGGCTCTCGCTGGGCGCACGATCGCCGGACGGCGTGCTCTCCGTGTGTGCGTGTGTGTGTGTGTGCGCGTGCGCGTAGAAGGGTCTTCTGAGGAACTGGGAGTGAGAAAGATAAGGAAAGTATTCTGGATGTGTTTTGTGTGTGTGTGAAATATGCCGGTTAAAAAAAGTTGCAGCAGAGGGAAACACTGAATCAGCTGAACGGTCGCTGTGAACGCGTGTTGTGGGACGTGTCAATGTGTGTGTGTGTGTGTGAGTGTGTGTTTTGTACATGTGGCTTTGATGCATTGTTTTTCAGTGTTGTGTGTCAGGTATGACACGCAACCTGGTGTGTGTGATAGGTGTTTGTAGGTAGGTTTGTGTGCACGGGGAGGTGTAGGTTTTTTTGTGTGTGTGGATATGTTGACTTCATATACTGTGTATCTCTGTGGTGTGTGTGTGTGTGTGTGTGTGTGTGCGCGAGCGTATACCACCACACATGAGCTAGCTGGAAATGTGCATGTCTCATTTGAATATCGGCAGTGTTTTGAAGTCACATTGTCTTATAAAGTGTTATAGCCTACATCTAAATGGTGATATTTTCTGTTGGCCACATAACATCCTCCCCAGGTCTAATGAATTTATATATCCCAACGAGAGCGGGAAAGCATCGGTGATAGGAATTGGGAATTCCCAGCCAACTGCCTTCATGGTGGAATGCAAGATAAACTGAAGGTGTAACAGATGGTAAGTGGTGGCAGGATAAGGGTTTTAACATGACAGATTTGCAGGATTGTCTCTGTAGGGCAATGATAAATAGCATCATATAATTGTTGTTGTAAAGTGCTGTAAAAAAAAAGTGTAAGTGCTGTAAATAAATTGGTGGAAATATTTACGTTGCGCTGATATCAAATCGCTAAGAAGTTATTCTGCTAATGATATTATTATAATTATTATAATTATGGCATTGGATTTTCATGTTTATAATTTTAAACAATAGTTTAAGTACATTGTCCATTATGGTGTATTTTGTAAGGGAGTCCTTTATACTTTATCCATTTTTGTTGTATATATAAATAGTATATATATAATATATGAAAGATTTACATCGCCTATTTAAATTCTGACGACCATTGTGAATGAATATGTTGCTGCTGTCAAGTAATGAGAAACATTTTTTCCTAATGGACTGTAAAGTTTCATGATGGAACTAACCACGCAAACACACACACACACACACACACACACACACACACACACACACACACACACAAACGCACCATCTGCTGTGTCTTTGTGGGTTTGTTTCTCTCTCGACTACAGTCCCACAACTTCTTATCTATCAGCCCTGCTGTGCACCTTCTAGCCTTAGTCCTGCCCCCTGCATGCACACGCACGCACGCGCACACACAAACACACAAACACACACTCTCACTCACTCTCACTCACACACACACACATCCCATTCTGCCGATGAAGGTTTGGTCACATTACCCCACTGTTGCACACAGATAACTCCCCTGTATAGCCTGTGGTTTTATGTTTATGTCTGTGTGTGTGTGTATGTGTTCTTAATTGTGCTTGGTTGTTAGTATATCACATTAACATCTTTGTGTGTGTATTATGTATAGAAATTAATACAGCACTTCACATGTACAGAGTCATGTTATGTGTGTCCTCATGTTTTTCTAGATCTTTGCACACCACCTCTCTCTATCTCCGGGGCTCAAATTCTTTTTACAGTCTATTATCTGTTGAAAGATATGTTGTTTGTTATTGTTGTGTTTTGCAAGATAATGAACTCTATCAATAAAGCGTGTTTATACAAAGCTCTTTGTGTTTAGTTTTTTTTTTTGTGTGTGATAATGATGTTCATGATTGTTTTTAGCTACATTAGCCACACATTATATGATTCATAGATGAAATCACTGGTATTTATTTCAGTGCTACTGTATGACTAGAGGTTCAAGTCTCCGATTCATCACGTTTCCGGTCTGCAGTGGTCTTTATTTATTTAGAGTGCGTGGGCATTTATTTTACCATGCCACCGGCCTCAATGGACACACCAAGATAAATACCTAAAAACACACCTCAACATATCCATTTATCTTCTGCTCTTATCTTTAGGGGGACAGGTGTCTCAAAACCTGCTATCCGTATTCATTGATAAATGTATGATACATATGTTTGCTTAGAATTTTCCGCCACTGATAAAGTCAACAAGCCCAACTATATGACTGACAGCACACTGTACAATAGTGCGTACGCCAGTGGCGCAGGAGATGTTTTTAAAGTGGGGGGGACGAAAGTATGACGAAAAATGTCTCAAATTTTAAGCCTGTA